>BGPR01000863.1:48093-85352 GCA_013235015.1 Araneus ventricosus
TGACTTCTAAGCAGAGATGAATATAGTGAGAATAAACTCAGTTTATTTAAAGCTTAGTAGAGTCTTTTCTTTTTCCGCCGTTCTAAATCAATTGAAAAATCTCTCTAAGTTTCGAACCTGTTGTCCGAAACTTTGTTAGAATGATAATGTTTGGCTAACCTGGAGTTTAGGGTGCGTACTCACTTCATTTCCTTTAAGCTAGCCAATTGTTTGGCGCCAAGAGAGAGAGAGTGCCAGAACATTTGTTTTGGATGCGGGTTGAAAATTTTTTCGGCGTCGTTTGGGCATGCGCCGGCAGTGATTTGTTTACACGTCTACGGCGCATGCCCTTAATCCCTCCTCATTTCCATTGGTCCACTGTCTACTGTCTTCGTTTTGATTGGTTGGCGTACGAATTTAAATAATACTTCGTTTGGAATTCTTGATCATTTACCAAACGATTTTTTTCAATAACCATTCGCTTCTCTTCTGAAGATTTTTGTTCATTTAATTTGCTGCTTCTCTTTCTCTGTGTTGCTCATTATGGCTTCCAAATATCGAACAAGGAATGTTTCTTCTGGAAACAATGGTTCCCTTGCTACGTTTCATCGTTTTCAGACGTCGTGTTTTTCTTGGGTTCGTTCTTTCCGTGTGTGTTTCTTTTCTCAATGAAAACGCGAAGCTACGAGGGGCCCGCTTTGCTGAAAGCGAAGCCGCTGATGTTTTCATAAGTTAAAAAAATTGCCCGGTGCACACTTGCAATGCCGAACAGTGTTTGGAAATTGCGCCAGAGAAAATTGGCAAGAAAATAGTAAAATAGTACGCATCCTAAACTCCAGGTTTATCTAATGTTTTTGGCTCGATTCGTCTGCCTTGTCTTTGTCCATTCAACTGGCAGGGTAGGATTTCCCCTATGTAACTACAATGCAAGCATCCTAAAAAAGTATATGGAATTTTTGACAATTTTTGTAAACAACAGTGTAACTCAGTAATTGACACAAATACTTATAATAACTTTTCACTTAAAATACTTTATTTTAAAAAACAGTTAACAGGAATATAATTCAGACGAATGTTTTAACGAACTTTTAATTAATAGTATTCTCTAATTCAGAAACATCTAAATTGTTAAACAGTTCATAATCAATTTCTAATATAGCGGTGTCTGAAAATTTTATTTGAGATGTTGTTGTTCGCAAATAGTTCTTGATTATTTTTAGTTTGTAAAAACTACGTTCTCTGGATGCAACACATATTGGAAGAATTTGTAAAATTCTTAGAGCAATGCTCAAGTTTGGAGCAAATTCATTTTTGTTATCAATTTCAAAACTTCCAAAGGCAGTAAATCTTTTTCCAATAGTGAACTCTCCACTGATATTTCATCACAAAGTTCCAGGCTGTTTACATCCGATGATTCTCTATCTGTTAAAATGGCTTTCAAATCTTTGCAATTGGCAAATATTACAGAAGAACTAACATCTTTTAGTTCATATATATGATATATAAAACAGAAATAACTTTTGTGATGTTGTAGCTGAGAATATCCCTGTTATAAAGAATTGATTGCATAGTCAACCAGGTGGTAAAAGAATTCGATTTAGTGTTTCTCCTGTGCATCGATTATGGGTTCGTCCTGATTTTCATAATCAAATTATCTTTTTCGTCGACGAATTCGATATCTAGGTAGTGATTCAAAATTTTTATCTGCGTCTATTTCGGATGCCATTTCGTCAGCATCGACAAGGGTGGCATTAAATTGATTGTCCGATCTCAAATTCCTAAAAAAAAAGATTGGAACTTTCCAAAAGTTTTAATGCCAATGTAATATCGTAAAAATTTCCCTGCACGAGTTTAATAATGGTATTGACAAGATTTAATACTAATTATCTTACAGATTTGAAATCGGTCTCCTTGTGGAAGGTATTCTTACATGTAGGTGCAGCGGTCTCTGCGCTGTGCCGCACACAAACACACACAAATACAGATATTGCCTTTTATGTATATAGATCACTGTAGCAGTGCCTTGAAAGTTTTGTGGTCATTAGTACGTAAAATTAGATAGTTTTATTGTTTTTCAGAATTTTTTCAGAAATTTTTCTAATTAATTCAGTCTTGTTTTTAATTAACTCATTTTGTTTTTGCAATTTTGCTCCCCTCAATTCATTTTTTTACTCTGTGCCGGAGCACGGACTAACGGAGTGTTCGCCTTGCAACTGGTACAGTTGCTGTAATGACATCAGGAACAAGGGCATGGGGCGGCACTCTGTCTTGTCTTTGATTTGGTTGCATCAGTCGTTGCATTCTGAGCGTAACTATTTTGATGTAACGCAATTTACAGTAAGAATGTCAGCCTAAAAATATTATAATTTTAATAAGAGAGAAGGTGAAAATTCTGCTTTGAAATTGTTGTTGAAAGAAAATAATTTTTTTTACCATGACTTTAGCAGTGGTAAAACACACGTGTCTGAAACATTTGATGTAATAATGATATTGGTTTGAATTTCATCACAACAGTAAAAAGCATCGTTACAATTGTGTTTAGAACTAATGATGAAAACATTTCATTAAAATTAAAGAAAACGTTGTACGGAGTTAAATTGGCAACACTGATTCATCAACAAATTCTTGGATGTGAGTTCTCTTCAAAGGAATAGATGAAGGGATGAGTGCTGGTGAAAAGTGAATTTACAACTGTAAAATAGTCTTGTATGTAAGCAATGACAGGAACTAGCTTTAAAAATACCCAGGTGAAGTCAGTGATGCTAAAATGTCTCCTAATGATGGATTAGATTGTGCTGAAGTAACCATGTAATATATTCAGCAATGAGAGGATGTAGGGAGGGATGCTTCCCATGAGATGGCTTGATATAACAGCTAGAAGCTATCGATCAGCAAGGAAGCAACTTATTATAGCTATCTTAAAAAACCTAATCGCTGCTATTCATACATGCAATTTAATGCTGAAATATCTTTCGAAAAATCTAAGATAGATCTAGATCAGTGTTCCCAAAATGTGCGTTGCGGCGCCCTAGGGAGTCATGACATCCTCACATGGGAGCAGCAAGATATTAAATAATTTTCATAATTTTATTTACATTTTTTATTCATTTTCATAGGAAGCGACATTTTTACTGAACACTTATCACACTTTATCATCTGTATTGAGAAATATATTTTCAAAATAATAATATCGATCATTGTAGCGACATTTTTACCGCTTATCTGGATTGAGAAATATACTTCCTAAATAATAATATCGATAATTTTTCATGCAAATAGTTTTCTCCCTAATCTTTGCATTCGATTTATTACACAATGGTTTTCAATCTTTACTTCTGTAATAAACAAATCGTGCTTTATCGTACATTTATTCACATTTTACATTATAATTTTCATTTTTCTCAATATTCAGGTACTAAAGACATTGCGCAATTTTCCTTTATGTAATTGCTGACAATTGCATGTGTATCATATGCCTCGTAATTCTTCCTATTTTCATTCATTTTTAGGCTGAGCACAATTATTTCCTTTTTTCACAATTCAATAAAGTCCATCTACTTCTACACCAAACCCGACAGGAGCCAAATGAGCTCTAAAGACTCAGCGTGGTCTGGTGTTAGGTTACTGGATTCAAGATCCATTTCATGCGACTGCTCCATATGCATTTGCTGCTACAGCACAAGAAAGTCTGATTGAGTTGTTTTAAGATAATTCATTATAATAAAAATTATCAAAGCGGAATTAACTGTGTTTCGATTGACAATAAAATATGAATATCCTCTCCTAAGTGCTAAAGCTTAGAGAATTTTAACTCCGTTTGCTTGTTCGTATTTGTGTAATGACGGGTTTACGGTAGTTGCTGTCATAAATTTGTCATAATGGATACGTAACTGTATCCAGTCTAATTCCAAGATTTGAAAAAATTAGTCATAAATGGACCCATTTAAAAAATTAATAAAAAAACTAATAATGTTACAACTGCGGTTTTTTCTTAAATGGTAGCGCATTTAAAATTTTTTTTCAGATCGGTAAAGCGTCATTTCGATGGTCTAGGTGGTTCTTTCTAGGTGATCATTTCCCATTTTTGAGAGCCTTTATCTGTAAAACAGAGTTAGAAGAAAAAAGCGTGTATTTGTAGGGAGTTTCACGCTTTTTAATTTATTATATCAATTGTAATTCGAAAAACTGAATAGCTTTCGATATATTCAAGAAAAACTGAAAAAAGGAAACCAGGAACGCCCATCAGCTTCAGCTGATCGGTAACCATTGCATAAGGAAATCTCTCGCTGTAATAAATTTAGAACACCGTAATGGTACGCCACCTATCTACAAAAACTTTTATATTTTCTCTCTGATTTAAAAAAATGCAGTTGTAACAATATTAGTTAATTTTTGAAATGGGTTCAATAATTTATGTCCTCCCTATATTATATTTATAAGAACTTGTTCAATAAATTTTTATATAACCTAAACTGTGTTTTATTTATTTTAACATAGGACGATTTGGAAAAAGTTTGTATTCACCAAGGATGACAAAACTCGAAAAAGTTTGGGAACCACCGGTCTATATTATTTTATTAATTATATATCTTCTCTTTTAATCCTGAAATACAATATAATCTAAAGAATATTAAGTGTAACGCATGGTGCACGATGTTTCACAAAACAGTGGTACTTGTATTTCGTTCCCAATTATCTGGCCCATTCCCCTTTTATGTCGGATATTGGGATTGTATAGTATTTAGATTCCCAGAAATCCAAAATCTTCGTTCTTTTTACGAAGAAACAAAGATCAAACTACGATTATTATAGATTACGAATAGGATCAATTTCAAACAGACCCAGAAACTCGATATCCAAACCTTAACAAACAATATTATAACCAAGTACATCATAGAAGCAATAATTAAGCTGTATGAAATCACAAGCACCAAAGAATGACACCTAAATATTAATTACAGAAACGAACGAGATAAACATGTACTAGAAAACACTAATAAAACTTAGTACCAAGTATAAGGCAATTTATGGCACTAAATTCTACGCAACAAGACATTAACGAGATCGTAGATGCACAGCTTGCAGCTCTCGAATTTGCCTGTATGCAAGATTAAGTCAATTGGTCCTTATTGTATGTAATTCTACCATAAAATGGCTGTAAAATTTTACGCAATCCCATAAGTATAAAGTTAGGTATATTAGATGACATAATTTACTTTAATGACTCTTTTAAATAGAAACTTGGTGGGGAAATTATATGTTTCCCTTTTTCTAAATTATCAGTTTTATGAAGTTCATTGTACCTTGCGATTGATGACTTTTAAACAAGAAAACTTCATCATGAACCGGAAATTAGAAGTCGACTCAATCTTTTTAAATGTGCCAAAAAATGATGTCATTGTTAGATTTCGCTAATAATTCCATAAAAAATGTGCATAATCATTTGATAAGATCATAATTTTAATCTTCGAATAAAAGAAAGGAAAAAATATTGATCTTTATTGTTGATTTAATTGCAATATTAGAGTGCTGTTTCATTCTTGACTTAGAATTGCGATTTCAAAATAATTAAGAAATTTTATAAAAACACTATTTAACACTACTTATACAGAAAGTCATGGATTATTTAAAATAAAAGCGATTTCATCTGTTCTCTGTAAGTGCTAGAATAATTTTGAGATGATCTGATGCATTCAAGGACAAAAGTGAATCTCTTTTTAAAATGATATTTAGAATTCCATTAAGAATTAGGGGAAAGTTGGGTAAGATTGCGACCTTAAGCTTTGGTGATTTTTCCCGACCTCAATATTGGCTGCAGGAGGGTTATCGTTTTGTCAAGAGCTTCTTGCAACTCCCTACTGTAAAGTGATATTTTTAAAAAATTATTATTTTCAATTTCGACACTCAAAAATTTAATTTTAGAAAAAGAAGTCATTTTCGCCATCTTACCCGCTTGTGCGGATAAGTTGACGGACATTGTCGGGTAAGATGACGAACTGAGACAACACTTTAATTTAACAACATATATTATCAAACAACTATTTGAAACTGTTGAGATCACATCTTGACCATAACAAATCGCAGCAGCAACCAAAAGTTACATCGGAATCACTAGAAAAACTGACCGCCACTAACCATTTGTTACAAAATTCTGAGCCGATAACCTTGTTGTTTAACCTGTAATCTTGTGGAAAATTATAGGTAGAAGCTAAGTCCCTAGTCTTGCTGTGGGATTATTGATGACGATAGAACAGTCCAAATATTAGGTACGATGAAAAGAATGTGATAAAGTTTTTAATTGAAGACGAAACATACTTTAAAACATCAGAAACAATGATTCAGCATTATGACTGATTATTTACATACAGTCAGTGAATCAATCAGTAGCAGATTGCATCAGTTAGACTTAGCACTTCATGCTAGTAGCACAGAAAATCCGAAGGTAACTCCGAAAGTATCTGCCGAAGGTTACTGCTAAAAGTCACTATTAAGGTAACTGCGATTTATCTCTACTAATGATAAAGGAGAAATTGTGTGTGTTGGCGTTCTACGGGGCAGACCACTGGAGCTAGAATTACGAAATTTGGCACAAACATACTTTGGAGGATGGGAATGTGCACCTCGGAACCCTTTTTGAAATTTTAATTAATTAAAAATTAATCGAAATTTTGGCTTTTTTTCTTAATAACTTTCGAAAATATTACAGCATAAAAATCATTTTTACGTCATCTGAAAGTGCAAAAAATTACTTATTCTATAACATCAATCAAGTTCTCTAATTTTAATAAATTTTTAAAAATATTTTTTGTTATAATTTACAACAATACCTTTCATTGTTGCAACGCAATTCAAACGGTTTTAATTGTTTAATCAAACATTTATTTGCGTGTTTCTCTATCATTGTCGAAAGCTAAGGTAATATCTTAATGTTTAATGTAATGTTTTAATCAGGGTATTTTTTATCCAGCTAACATGAGGCTGGAAGTAAAATTTGCCACGCCATTTTAAAGTTAAAATCAAATGCATATTTTGCAAGAGGACTAAGAGTGAAGTTGATGCCGACAATGTGCAATTTGATGTTGCATGAAACAGCCAATCACTTGACTCTATTAGGGACATCCAACAGATAACGAACAGAACAGGTGCAAAGCTACTGAAAGAACATAGATTAAATGTTTATCACAATTTTTGTTAAGGGAACCATCAATATCAAATTATGCGTAAGAGATTCAATTGAAATTATATTCCCTGCGAACAAGCTGGTTACCGAAGGCGGCTAGTACATGATGAAGTCAGGTATATATACCTTACTAACATTGGTAGATTTACATATCGGCTGCTGTTATCGGATAGACAAAGTCATATACGATTCCGATTAAACAGCTAAACTTCTATTTATTTAGATGTGAAACCAAGTGTTTAGATCGAAGTAATGACGCAAGACAGAATTGAATAGATTTATTTTGCACTTCCATATCTAAGAAAAGAATGCTTCACATTATATATTAAAGTACTAAAGACAATACGACTTTGGAAATGAAAATAAGTTATTCCATAACTTAATTGCCGAAATTCCTAACACCATTTTATACCAAATTTCTCCTGGCATACGCAGCCATTTTCCATTTTTTCCACATGAAATAATATCATTAGAATCTTTATCGAATTTTCATTTTGGTGGAATATACTACGTTCTTACGACGATTCTTGTCTTGTAATGAAATCCTGTCCGAAACAGCATAGGTGGGTTCGCACCATGTATAAATAAACGCAAATGGAATTTCAAATATTTGTAAAATAGAATTTAATTTATTCGACTTTCCTGTTTTCATGCATTTGTGAGCCGATAAACATCTTCAAACGCACCATTTCAGAGCTTATCACAAATGCAACTCATGTTTTATTACTTTCTTGAAGTTCCACAACCGGAACCGCAGTTAGATCATAGTTCAGTATCTACATAGGCTGTTCGCACATTTTTTGAACGATTTTGACATAATATGAATCAGGTTTTTATATAACATTCTTGTATTTTGTTTATTTTATTTATCTGCTTCTGCTCTTAATTATTATTATAGAATTTCATTTCCAAGATTATAACACTAACTGTAGAATTAATATAATTAGTTTTTCTTCAATCCTCTTCCATAGTTTTCTCTATTTCATTAATATTTTTAGGCCTACAATCGTTCATTTCTCTGTGAATTGGCAAATGTATCACCAATGAACCATAGTACCAACTCACTATGGTTCATTCGTGATAAATTTGATGATATAGCAAGATTGTAAGTAAAAGGTATGCGATTGAAACCAGTTTCTTGTTTCATTGTTTTTAAGAATTTAATAGTGGATTTATACATGTGATTAATTGCTTTGTTTTTGTTGGAGTTGTATCTCTCTATGGGTGAACAAGTAAACAGTTAGGGTTTCTTCCTTAAATACTAATACTGGCAATAAAATATTATTTTTACAGTATGAGGAATTGATTTTACATTGTTTTCAACTCTTCTTATTTTTAAGTTCCCAATACATTCAAAAGTAGAAGGAACCTAAATCCCTTTCTAAAAGTTTCTCTAAATTCTTTGCACCAAGTTTCCAAATTTTTGTTTTTCTGCATCTCCTTTACGATAATAAATATAAATTTTTAAATCCATTATTCAAGGACACTATAAAAATCATTTATTATTTTATTCACAGTTGAAACTGATCACTTTAACAATATTGCAAAAAATTCTTAGTTAAAGAAGCTTAATCGAATGTTGCAACATTTTGCCGTTTTGGAGAGGTGAAAATTTTCACACAGAATTCTATATCGAAATCTATATGTTTACGTCTGCATGTTTAAAATGAAAACGCGGAAAACAAGATTTTTTTAAATTTTTTTGTTCAAGATTCAAATATCTGTTTATTATTTTATTCACAGTTGAAATTGAGCACTTTAATAACTTTTCAAAAATTCTTAGTATATTTTTGTAAAAAAATCCCTAATAAAAAATATTTAGTATATTTTTGTTTAAAATTAAAAAAGAGTATTCTCACAAGTTCGCTTCGTTTTTAAAGATAGGTTTTGGAATTATTTTACAGTAGACTGCAAATTTATAAGTGTATTTTCTTTATTGTTGACAATCGTACTCATGATACCTTTAAATATACTGATAATAACGACTTTTATAGTGTCCCTGAATAATGGAATAGGAGTATTTTCCAGCGAATTAAACGAAAATAAGCCTTCTATCTATTATTTAATTAAAAAGGAGGTTTTGTAACTAACCTTAACGTAGTTACCCCCGGCCTGCCTTAGCATTCGGGTCCTCTGAATGACAGCCGCTGAAACAGCTCGAGTACTGAGGCCGGGTTCTCTGAATCAAAGCCGATGAAACAGCTCGAGTACTGAGGCCGGGTTCTCAGGAATCAAAGCCGATGAAACAGCTCGAGTACTGAGGCCCGGGTCCTCTGAATGACAGTCGCTGAAACAACTCGAGTACTGAGGCCCGAGTCCTCTGAATGACAGCCGCTGAAACAGCTCGAGTACTGTGGCCCGGGTCCTAGTGGTCATCACCGACCACTATCGACTCCTCCGGAAGGAGGTATGTACTATCACTGGTGGGAGGTAACTCAATCCCCATTATTGCTATACCCTCAGGGAAAACGAGAACCCGCTTACTTATCCGGCGGCTTCTCATCTGCGTACTCGCGGTGTCTTTCCACCCGGGAGATCCGTTTTGTAACTAACGAAAACTTTGCAATATCAGACTGTAATTTTAAGTCTGAGCAAATAATTAGTGAAAAATAAAACTGCTTTAAATCAAACGGTTTCCAATAAAAGCGTTAAAAAATGTACGAATAAACTTTTTTCAGTAGTAAAAACATGAATTCTAGAAATTATGCTTGATTGAAAACTGTGAGCATTTCGTTGTTGTAAGTACTTCAATAAGATTGCAATTATAAATCTCCAAAAGTTTAATATTAAAAATAAACATTTTACCTTTTAAAAATATGTATTTCTTTCGTAAGCATACAACTTTTTCATCTTCTAGAGATTCATCTTTCCTTTTTCAGAATTAATCACATTAAGTACTTCTATCAAGTTTATTTTTAAAATCAAGAAAAAACAAATTAAGCTCTTATTTTTGATGCTCCGTTGAGCACCACTGAAGCCTTAAGAAATTGGTTAAGAAATGGAAGAAAATTAAGAAAAGAATATAATTTATACATTCATAAATAAAAAAAAGTTTTGTGAATGAGCACCCAAATTTATTTTCGGAGTACCTACATTTCATTTCTTCTTTTCCTGCCTCAATACTCTCACCCACATCACAGTTCAGAGAATATTCCATATTTGAAACTCTGCTCCCATAAAATGCATTTCGGAGGCCGTGAGGGATGCAGGCAACTTTTTTATGCTCAGTGCTTGCATGCACAATCTCTGTAGATTTTTTTTATTTATTCTCTTTATACGTGTCGAAAGAAAAGTTTGGAACTGCTATTATTTTCATATGGGAGATAAGTTTTTGCTTTAGGGTTTTTCAGTATGGGTGTGTTAATAAACCTAAAAAAAGTTTATAATTAATGAAGTTTTATTTAGTTGATGAATCCGGGCAGAAGATTTCCGCTTCGAGGTTTTGGAATATTCTTTTCGGAGATGCTTCCACTTGGCATAGAACGTCAGTTTATGGACTTCCACAGTTGATATTCCTTCCAGAATTAAAGGTATGTTCTGAGGTTTACAATTTGTGTGTCTTAAATGCCGTTTTAAAAGCAATTAGATTTTGAGTAAAAATCATAATAATAACTGCACTACTATAAATAGTACAGATTCAAAGGATTAATTTATTGCTAAATTTTTAACGCAACACTTACATTTCATGACACTGTTTGCTAGTAAATAAATAAAATCCGAAAGCTTTACTGTTTCGTTGCTAGAAAGCAATTTCAGTACGATTCAAAGATCTTTGTTTGTTTTAATTTCGTAGTACGATAAGTGTTAAGAAATTACTAATAAAATCTATATTTCTATGGCAAGTAATTTGCTAAAAGTTTTGTTCGCGACAACAGAGCTGAGAAAAATAACAACGAATTAAAAAAAATTACATGTAAATCTGCAATGATTTTGTTTCCAAATAACAGGTGAGTTATTTGGAAATAAAATATTAAATTATTTAAATTTAATATTTTATAAAATTTTTAATATTAAATAAATATTAAAATCGAATATTTAAGAGAACTAGAAGTCACTTTTTATCGAATATTTAAGAGAACTAGATTGACCCACTGTTCAGTATGCGAATATAAAATGTTTGCAAGTATTCAAAGTTTGCCACATGCATGAAGAATGCGTAAACTTTCATGGATTGCTAAATGATATTGGTCGATCTAAATTATATTGGTCTATTAATTTGACGACTACGGTATGTTATCCCACTTTTTAACCCATGGTGGCCATAAAGAAATAGAGTAGGTAAACCAACGGATCGCTAAGTGACTTGATAACGGTTACATCTAAATTTAATGATTTTCCCAACTTAAAATAATGTACCCATTTGAAGTCATCCCTCCTTTAGTTGATGACAGCTGCCACTCGGTGCAGTATTGGAAAGATTCGTCTTCTCTCAGCTCCACCGCTGACATCAATTAATATAAGACTGATTTTATTTTGATATCCTATACTTTTTTGGTGTGAAAATTGGCAACAGATTCAATGACTCGGTCAAGTATTGGAGAGTTTCGTCTTCTCTCAGCTCCACCGCTGACATCAGTTAATATAAGACTGATTTTATTTTGATATCCTATACTTTTTTGGTGTGAAAATTGGCAATAGATTAAATGACTCGGTCAAGTATTGGAAAGTTTCGTCTTCTCTCAGCTCCACCGCTGACATCAATTAATATAAGACTGATTTTATTTTGATATCCTATACTTTTGTGGTGTGAAAATTGGCAACAGATTCAATGCATGTGAGGGCTGCTGTCCAATAAAATTTACTAAATTTTATACAAAAGGTCTTTTGTAACCTTTTCATTTGCTAGTATCGATTACCTTCAATTTTTTGCCTCTTCAGTGTCTATGAGCCAGATTTGAGCAAAAGGGCACTCTTCACCACGATTAAGATGAAATGATCCACAATAAAGGTAGACTTATTTTTGAACTGTACAATAGTTTGGACCTGAATCGGAGTGGCGTTGTTCGATCATAAATGGTGCTAAAACCATTCTAATGTTTAGTTTATAGATGAGTTTCAAGTCTTAAGGATTCGATGCTGTTAATTATTTAAATGGAGAATGAACTGGGACTGTTTCCCATATGACCATACGATTCCAACAATACAGCCTTTATGGTCGCGGCTCCATATTAAAATAAGTTATTCTCCATATTTTTTGTTATTTATATTTAGTTCCTATATTCTATCTGTATTTCTTATTTATAAAAGCACAGTAGCTCGAGGAAAATTTAATCAATTTTCAAGCATATGAATAAATATTGTGAGCGCACCAAAGCGCAGGCGCATCACCAGTTAATAGCATCTCTACCTTGCGGTGTGAAGATGTATCCCCCAATAACAGTTGTAGCTGAGAATCCAATAGCGTAAGCTGTGTTCCCAAACACTCTCGAGATAAAATTGTGCAACAGTTATTGTTGTTACCTAACGTATTTTATTTTTAAGATTTGTATGTCTGTGTTATGTTAACTAATGAATATATCTTTTTTTCTATGCTTATTTACTTTTACACTTCTCTTACAATTTATTTATTAACTTTTTTGTATTTCGTATTGAAATTTTATTTTGCCTTCTACATTAACTTAAATTTATTTTTAGTTGTTAGTCTTTGTTTTTTTGTCACTATCTTTCTGAATTTTTCTGAATGTTGACATGTATCTTGATTTTTGACACTGTGTTTTCATATGCTATGGCATGCTTGTTTTGTGAATGTTTCCTGCCAGCTCTCATGCGGTAGGTGAAGTCAGGTGAGGGTTAAATTAAATTTAATGTCTGTGATATGTATTTGTGTATGTTTAAAATGAAAAGTAATAAATTTCATTGCTAAAATTTATATTCACTGTCATAGCATATCTTTATTTTAAAGGGTAGTTTTTTTTCTTGAATAAGTATTTATCTCTTTAATTTTCTAGATTTCATTCAAATGTTAATTTATTTTTATAAAAATATTCATATTAATTATTTTCAACAATCATTAATTTCAAAACAACAAATAAGAAATTGAGCATTTGGTTTCTGATATTCGGTTGAACGCATACGAAGCATAAAATTGCGTAAGAAATCGTGAAAAACAAAAATAAGGCTTTATAAATCAGAAGTTTCGTAAATGAGTTCCAAAGGTTTTTATGTGCATTAATTACAAGTCATTATTTCGTTTTTTCATAGGACTACGTTCTTCCCATTGGGGTCTCAGGAAGGAATTTGATTCACACGCCAAAACGCCACAAAAAACATTGTATGGGAGATCCTCTATATCTCGGTAACTACATATGCTAAAAACATAACTAATGTCTTAATTTAGAGATAAAGGTTAACAATGAAGTTACAAAAAAATTGAAAATCGGAATTGTAGTTCAGCTACTGCTGAGTCGCTAAGTTGGCAAAAATACGCATGAATTGGTGACACGATCCTCTATATTTTCTTAACTACATACGTTAAAAACATAACTAATATCTTATTTTAGAGATAAAGGGTAATAACAGAAGTTACAAACAAAAAATTGAATTTCAGAATTGTAGTTCAGCGACTACTGAACTGTATATAGAAACAAAAGAGTCACGCGAGTAAAGTAGTCCTACGCCTTTAACATCAGCGGCTATTTGAAAAAGACAGTCTCCCGACATTTTTTTTCAATATTATTACATTCATCCTCATCACAGTTGAGAGAGTATTTCATATCAGCAGTTCTGCTATCATAAATTGAAGTTTCTAGACCGTACACTGTAAAAAAAATCCCGTAAAATTTACGGTTTTAAACTGGCAGCTGGGTTGGTTGTGCGAAACCGTAAAAGTTACGAAGTAAATCCGTAGGCACAACGGTTTTTTACCATACAGGAACAAGTTTTCCCCGTAAAAGTTACGAAGTAAATCCGTAGTCACAACGGTTTTTTACCGTATGAAATTAAGTTTTCTCCGTAAAAATTAAGTCATCGAAGTAAATGACGTCATCGACTGAGTTGAGTTGTTGTTCTCCTTCTGTTCGAGTTGAAATGTGCTGATATGTATTATCAATTAGGAATATTAATTAATCAAGGCTTAATTATTAATTTCGATTAGTTTAATTAATATAATTCTTAATTGAACTTACTTGGACGATTTCGATGGAAGATGGTGACAGAACTTCTAACTCCTCCGAGGCGGGGATCGAAACCGCGTTCATAGAAATAAAAGGCAGTCACTCTAACCACTAGACCACCGGAGACTCCACAAAATGAAGTAAAAATAATCTATTTGAGTTTTAAAGTCACTATAGCTCTAGTGGCGCCACCTAGTGGTGTAAAAATCAACTATTGCCAGAACACGTGTCTTAAGGTTAGCTTTCATGAGTGACAACAGGTTACTGCAACATGTGTAAACAATAGCGGAGATGGAACCCTATTAAAAACATGAAATGAATGCAATAAAATTACATTTAAGAAAAGGGAAAGTTATCATGCGGAAAGCAATACCGTATGACGAAAAATAGAATTTGAACTGACGGTTTTAAACCGTTTATGGCTGGAGCGGAAAACGGTGAAAAACCGTTTTGTCAACAAAACAGCTTTAAACCGTCAAATATACGGAAAAAGTCCGGGAAAAAAACGGATATTTTTTACAGTGTAGGGGAAACAAGCAACTTAATTTGCGCTGAGTGGTGATTTTTGACAGGGCATGCAATGAGTAGATTACTTATTTATATACGCTGTTCCTATCCGAAGCGAAGTTTGGAGTTACATTTGACTGCCATCATTTTCAGACGAAAGATGGAGGAAAGTATTTTTGTTATGTTTTAGGTTTTTCGTTTGTTTTGTTTAAGAATCTTTAGTGAATTTTCTAAAAAATTCATAATTAGTGAAGTATTCTTCAATTCATGCAGCTAAGTAAGAAGAAAGATTTTGTTTCGAGAGTTTGTATTATTAGTTTCATGCATTCACGTTTGACCATTAAAAACATCTGGATTCGAAAATCCCTTTCGCACGTGAAGGTTTCTTTAGCTAACGTTCTGTCCCCCTTTCATTCTTATGATAGGGTCTGGCTCTATTACAAGAATTAGACCTCCCTTGTCATTTCCTGTCAAGGAGAATGTTTCTGTGCCCCACAGCTGCTCATTATTGGATACATCCTGTAGTCTTTTGACCATTTTTTTATCCAAATCAGTTTCAAAATTAACAGTTTTATAGACCATTAAATCAAGTTTGGACCTTGGTTCTCCAATTAAAATAAAAACTTCGATTGGCTCCATGTTGGTTTTGGGGTGAATACAGTAAACCTAGGCTTGACCAGTCAAAAACCAAGTTGTGCTTTGCGTTGGCAAAAGGGATTATCTTGGCGAGTCTGTTTGCCATCTGGCGATTGCATTGCCACATTGGCGGTGGATTTAAAATTAGACTGTAGCTCTAGAGGGCGCTTTTGCTTGAGTCATGGTATGATGTTGGCGTGGGACTTGGCGATTTTCTGGTGTCGTAGGACGGCGGGATTTTCGAGAATAAAGGAGAGAATTGGACTGAAACAAAATAATAAGGATTTTGGTTCTTGAGACGGGGAGCTAAGAGAAGAAAAAATCATGTTTTCGTGGGTTTAAGCTGCTTTTTTTTGACGTGATGAAGTACCATGGAGAGAGACTACAAGAATAATGGGCGGCGATAGCATGTAAGAGCTGGCCCACTTACGCCTTTTTCTCGTGTGGAACATTTGGCGGACTAATTCCCCACTTGCCAAATGATTACGGTGAATTGATATTCCGAAATTACCATGTTGAATGTTGCATGGGTGAGAACTCTGTCATCGATGAACGTCAATGTATGGTCAAAGGAGAATATTGCCATTACTTTGTGAGGCGGTAAGCATAGCGTCATCATGGCGGCGCGCTAATATCTTCCTCTCGGAGACAATCAGCGTGACCTCAGCTACGATTAAGCATTACTTGGAAGTAGGGGATACAATCTTTGTTGCTTCAAATTTCAGAACTCATAAGCTCCGCCATGTTAACAGCAAACTATTTCTGCAGGACTCTGCACCAAAGTATTCCAAATATCCAGCCAGTCACAAGATACCCAACGAACAGTTGACCAGCGAAAGAACTCCAGAGTTGCTAGTTTGGCCCGGTTTGCCATCGCAAAGGCGCAAATAGGTAAGTACCCATGATTCTATCATTTACTATTGCATGTCTAAGTAAAAAAAAAAGGCCTGTGTTTTCTTCCGTCCTAAAAATTTAAAATTAGAATGTTGCTAAATTTTACTAAAAGATTTGTTTGTTAGCTTAAATAAAAATAACATTAATTTCCTTGGTGCTAAATTTAAATGGTAAAATTTCTAAGTAACTAAATTTAATAGTAAGAATTGTATGTTTGCTTAAATGTAAGATATCAATAATTACATTGTTACTAAATATAAATGGTAAAATCTCATAGATTCTAAATTCAATTTTGAATGTTGATTTACAGCCAAAACAAAGGATAATTAAAATCTAAACTTGAGACTTACCGGATATGTATGCAGAAATTTATTAAGATAACTTTGGCTTGTTGACTTTTACAGTAATAAATCAGCGAGAGTAAATTAGAACACATTTGTAATGCATTAAAATTTTAGGTGTATTATTGAGAAGCATATCTTATAGTCTCATGGAATTTAGCCATGGATTTTGATAAATTCGTTGTATTTTGCAAATGTGCAAGTCAAGATTATTTCACGTATGTTGTTAATTAGAAAGTTTGATTTGTATCTGAAAGAGTTAAAATGCTTGCTAATAATGCATCTTTGCCTCACTAAATTACATGAGTTGACAATTTTTGGCATTGTTTTGATCACATGACAACTATCTGTTTACATTTATTTACATATTACGAATTGTTGACAAGTTATGGAACAAGGATGAAATATGTGTGTTTTTAATTGTTATTTGTCTATTGAGGTGGGGCACACTTTTGAATTAGAAATTTAATATTGCATTTTCATTATTCATTAATCAAGAGTCTTCAGTGAATGGTTTCCAGTGTCTAATGATCAATAAACGTTTAGACATTGAAAACCTAAATATGTGTATGTAATTTTTTATGCATGCTGAGTTTTGAAGTGCGTATCCATGAAAATCTGGTGTTTCTTTTTACTCTAAAATTGAACCTGGGTATTTAAACACACACACACAACGCAATGGATTAAAAATCTTAAAAGATCTTGGATTCTAGATTGAAGAAATAATTAATTGCTTGATGCTAATTGCTTTTATAAGTAATGATGAGTTGTTAACCTAATATTCAACACCACATAAACCACTAGAGAAAGGCACATACTTCCAATTGGAAAAAATACTTTAAATTACGCTAAGAATTATATTTCATACTGTTTGAGTCAATAAAAGTACTTATGAAAAGATTACGGAGTCTAAATATTAATACAGTCATAGTAAAATATTCCTAACGCACTAAAATTTTAAACAATAATAAAAGCTCCACTTTTGTGCAACTAAAACTGTTGACTCAAAAAAATATATAATCCTTTAAGTCATTTAAAGCATTTTTCCAATTGGTTATATATGCCTGTCTTTGACGGTTTAGAAATTAACAATTGGGCCAATTTAAGAGTTTACAACCTGTGTAATCATTTATAAAACTGATTTGTATTGATATTCTTGACATACCCTTTTAATTAATTGTCTGATTTAATTAATTATTTATTTCAGCCAGACTTAATATATCTGAGCCCTTTCGAATCACTCTGGTATATAGGTAAAAAATGATGTATAGTAATTATTCCTGATAAGAAATTGTTTCATCTGTATGCTGGTTTCTTTGGCTTTTTTAAAAAATAAAAGGCTCTTACCCATTTGCTATTGGGAAAACTGTAGGAATTTTTCTTCATTTATGTAGCAAATATTTTTGATTTGTAGAAACATGAAGAGAAAAAACGATGTATTTTATTCATAAGGCATTAACTTCTTCCCCAAATAAACAACACTTTTTTTGCTTGATTTATTTCAACCTTTTTTCAAATTTATAATAAAAATGTTTGAACTAAATACTACCAAGCGTTTTTATTTTCAAAACAAGAATTTATTGACAAACGAAGCATATACTTTTGATGCTCTGTCGAATGCAAGGAAATCATTAAAGAATTATGTAAGAAATGGAAGAGAAAAAAATCTCCTCTTCGAATAAGAAAAAAGTTCAGTGAAGAAAGCACCAGAATGGCTTTTTTATTTGTGTAATACATACGTTTCATTAACTTCGTTTCCTTCTCAATACATTCATACATACCATTGTTCGGAAAGTGTTTGATATCTGAAATCTTGCTCCCATAAAATACATTCCCTAGACTGTAAGGAAAGCAGGCAACTTTATGCTCAGTGCTTGCATGCCATTGATTGGGGTTTTTAAAATTTAAGCTATTCATATCAAAATAAAAGTTTTGGGTTTTTCTTGAAACTGACGTTATTTTCACATGGAAAATGATGGGAAGTTTTTTGTTTTAGTATTTTTTGGTATAGACTGACTACCTAATTAAAAAAGACTTATAATTAATGAAGCTTTTTCAGTTTGTAATCCGGCAGAATGTTTGCGCTTCGATGGTTTCTAATATGCTATTAGAATTTTTTCCCTCTTTAATCAAACTTTTAATTTATGAATTATACGACTGAGATTAGAGAAATTAAAGTACGGATAAACTTTTATGGTTTATAGATATTTAAGTTTTATATTAAAATCTATAATAAATAAACAAATTAATAAATTATAAATAGATGATTTGCACCGCTTACAAAAATTAGCGGATATTTCAAAATGGATATAAAGTGATACAAAAAAGAAATATTTGATTTCTTTTTATTAAGCAATAACATCAGGATTACATCTTTTCGTTTGCTTTTCTGATGCTCTTGTTTAACCAAAAGAAATCAAATACTTCCTTTTTTATCGCTTCTTATTCATTTTGAAATATCCTCTAATTTTTGTGAGCAGAGTATATTGTCTGACAAAGAGAGCACATGAATCGGCACCCACAACTTCCCCATAGATATAAACACTACGTCCTACCCCCGCACCATAGCGGTCCCTTACCGGTTTAACGGGTAGGCGTAGACGGATTCTATCAACACACAAACGAGGCCCTACACTAGAAGACACAATCCGACAACTCTATTCAAATATTAAAAAAAATCAATAACTTACATAAAAAAGGAACAAATATGACAATTATAAATATAAATATTTAGCAGTCTCTAAAAGGAACAGTCCATAATAAATGTCCAGTTCTTTAACAGTCCATTATTGGAAGCAGAGCAAGAACGCTTAACGTTGATTAGCACAGAAGATCCAACTTGATCGTAATTAGGAATTTAACCACAGAAGATAAAGTTGCCACTTTTGGCGTCTATACCGCCAATGTCTGGGTACTAAGTGACTGTTTAATGAATTTGGCCAAGAATGAAAGTTTGTCTACCATCAATACGATAGATAAAGACAACTGAGCAATTTCGTAACATTCAATGTGTTCCACAACTTCCACAATACATTATAGTGAAGAAATTTAGTCAGTAACGCCATATTTGAAGCAAGCAGGCACGCATACATGGCGAACATTCAAAGGAATGTATTCAATTCATGTGACATTGCAGTTATTTGAGATATGCAGCAATATGTGCCATCTAGCACCTAACCCCAAATTGTCTTACTCTGCGCCGTGTTGTCACGTTCTTTTTCCCTCCTCCTATAAGATGTTGAATGGATTTCAAAATTAAATTGGCGAGGCCCATTTAACATGCAACACGGAAGCTCGAATTGATTTCATTGGGTTTCAAGTCCACGATCCTCTGGTCTCCAGGAGGTGAAAAAGGAGTAAATCTATCAAATACAGTAGAGTGCCGCTAATCCGAACCCCGCTTGTCCGAACGTTCGGTAAATCCGGACGGGATTTTAAAAAAATGTTTCCTTTTTTCAATCTTGCATCAGTTCGTAGGGTAAAAACTTAGGTCTAAGTATACAGTAGTATTAAAACTAAAATTAAGCCGTAGGAAAAGTTTTATCATTTATGAATAAAACATGGATTTTTATAGATTTGCCCACCTAAAACTTGTTTCCCGAGCATTTTAAGGGAAATTCCGTTTAATCGGGCCTTGTGGTGATCCGGACAGGGTACGGTCTCATCTAGTCTGGATTAGTGAGACTCTACTGTACCTTATCAAAGCAACAAGTTCAGATTCAAATGTTATACTCCTATTCCTCGTATTTACCATCCCTTGCTTTTCTAATAGTACTTTTAGATTCATAAAAGTCACTCTGGAATGTTAGAACAAACAAATTAATATAAGGATCTGAAACTCACAAGCACATCTTTGAAGGATTTTCCAGAAAATCTTCTAGAATATTGGCTATACCGCCAACTAAGTCATAAAATAAGTCCCAATGTACGTGCTTTTCTAGGAAACTACTATTACCATGTTAAAAAATAAATAAGAGGCAAAAGAACTGAAAATTCTTTTCTCCAACAATTTATTTACAATTCTATTCCAAATACATGTTATAAAATGTCAAGATAGTTTTAGAGTTATATTTTCTGGTCGGTGCATCAAGTCGCACAGAATTGGAATTCCGCGAATAAAACATTTCCAAAATAGCACATGGATTGTGAAAAGGGCTGGCGTCACATAAAACATTCGAAATATTTCTACAGAAAATGTTTTGAACAAGAATCTCTTCAACTCGTAAATGGAAAAAAATCCAACGATAATTGAATATATTCTTAAGGTACTGAAATGTATTTCCAACTGCTGGAAACCAAAAATTCCGCTGAGGAATCAGCTTATTAGATAACAAAGGAAAACCAGCAAATAAAGATTAAAGAAATTACTCTAATCGCTCCTTGGAATTCAGTTTTATTTATGGAAAAATAATAATTAAATTTTCATATGAATAAATTGTTATTATTTAGATTATAATTAAGATAGCAAATTACTTCTACATTCCTTGACACGTAATTTTCGATAGTTTCAGTATGAAGTAATTATTACATTCCCTAACAGAATTCATTTGGCTTTAATGACCATAATTAATACTTAACGAATAAAGCCTTTTTAATTCTGCTCGTACTTTTAAGATCCATGTTCAGAAAAAATAATCATTTGAATACTGAAAATAATTTTAATTCTAACGCTATATTTAATTTATTCTTCTGAATAGTCTCCACATAAAGAACAACAACAACTAAAAAATATACGATGAAGTAAAACTACGAAAATGATCCAATTATGAAGACGAATGAAATTAATTGATGCATTGACCAATAATTATTATGCATTGTGTAAAGAAGCAGTTTCGATTATAGAAAAAAATGATACTCTTTAATATATTCGATTTGCCTTAGGATTATGAGTATCTTCAAGGCAGTAAATTAAAATAAGTCTAAATAAAATAAAGAATAAAGTAGGGATCCGTTCGGTATTATTCTGCTAAGGTCTTTATTCAAGTTCAAAATATCACATTTATCCAGACAGAAAACCTTAAGAGTGCGGATAATATTTGGGTCAAAAACTACTAGAAAAATGTTTTCGAATTTCTCTAAATATGCGTATTGAATGACTGAAGGTGATATAAAATTGTTTTTAGAATAATGCATTTAGTCACGTCAAAACTTTCTTAGCTTTTACACAACAAGATAGTTATTCAGTGCAAGAAATTAACCAGCGGAAGTGATTACTTCAACAATAAATCGTGTTTTGTGCTTAGCTTCACCATTCTAGTGAAGAGAATCGAGTATGCACAATTGAATAATACTTTTTCCCATTGCCTAATTAAATCTTGATCCACAAGTTTGGGTCACATGTTATACACTCAAATACATCTAGCTTGTTGCGTTTTTGAGTTATAGCATTCACATACCCCTCCGAGAGCCTAATTATTTAGATCTTTCAGCTGTGAGGTTAGAAAACTTAGTTTTTAAAGTAAATGAATCGATCTTTTTGTATAAGGTGTGTCTAAATGAAAAGGAGGCGTTGTATCAAATCCCAGTGAGTTAATGTGCTAGCCGACAGATGGCGTGGTGGTATTATCAGTTGCACCTGCGTAGTTAACGGCTTCGCATCAATATCCTCACTTCTGGAGAGTTGTTTCCGCAGTTCGTTGCATGATGGATTCCTCCAGATCAGCACAAAGAGCAGTTATCCAATTTCTTAGCGCAGAAGGGGAGCATGCTTCACAAATTTATAGCAGGATGAAAGAGGTGTACGGAGAGCAGTATTTAGCACGGGGAACCATATTCCGGTGGTTTCAGCGTTATGAGGCGGGACGTAACATCAAGGACTTGCCACGCCCTGGTCTGGCACACGCTGTGAACAACAGTGCCACGATTTCGACTGTGGATGAGCTCATGCGGAAGAATCGTCGAATCACCACACGTGAAATTGCTGTTGAAGTGTTGATAAACAAAGGAACTGTGCATCACATAATCCACAAAAAGCATGGTTATGGCAAAGTTTGTGCATACTGGCCCAAGCATCTGTCAGAGAATCAGAAGACTGCGAGATGGGAACTGGATCCGTCAGCAACCCAGGAGTTTCTACACTGAAGCCATCCACTCCCTTCCTACGCGCTGGGATCAGTGTATCAATGTCAATGGCGATTATTTATAGTTGTTCTGTTCCGCATGAACTGTAATTAGAATATTGTTATTAAAATTTCTTTACATATAACTGTAGTCTCCTTTTCATTTGGGAACACCTTATATTTAATTATATCTCTGAAATCTTAAGAATATACGGATGCTTGATTATGAAAAGTTTTGCGTCCAAATACTCATGAAATAGAGCAACAACTTTAGGTATAACAAATTAACAACATTTATTAAAACATTAAGAAAGTGCTAGTTAGATATAAATGGAACACGAAAACAGATGAAAATCAGTTAACTAGCGCATGACATCTAGTCCGCTGACTCGTGCATCTCTCGTGTATTGCGCATCTAAGTAAGTAGTCTCAAGATTGACGTCATCGGGAGGAATTCAGGGTCGCCACAAATACTTTATTCATGGTTGTTTAAGAAAATATACATATAAATACCAGCCATCTGCTTTTGAACTGAACATGGAAAAAGGAAAAAGACGTTTGCGCCGCTAGGAAGGATACACACGAAAAGACCGACCGACATACAGGCAACTTTTTGAAGGATTTGTTTCAAAATTTGATACAGGTTTTAAATTCTAATGATAAAACAATATGCGAAATTTCATTCATCTAGCTTGTTGTACGTTTGAGTTATTGTGTTCACAAGCTCAGGAACAGACAGAAAGACTCTCTTTGATGATCCTTCTGCCTTGTTGCGGTTTTGAGTTATCGTGTTTAATGTCTGACACATAGACATAATTTCAAATCGGGTGTTTTCGACCTTAAGGGCCCCCATTACCCCAAATATGGCCAATGTATCAAATTTTATTTTATTGGGTTATTTTGTTGATCTTGAATTTCTACTTAATGCATCAAAATTTCAAATTTGTATCTTTAATATTATAGAAGTTATATAGTTTTTTATTCACGATGACCAATGATAAACATGCGCAAATGACAACTTTAACTTGCTTTTTCTCCATGTCGGACTTATTTTCACTTTCATGTTTTCAAAATGCTAAGGCTTTTTTCCTGTTTTACATAGAGCTTTCAAATTTTTTGTACTTCTTTGTCGTTATGCATATGATAAAAATGAGCATGCAATAAGCATTCAGTTGCTTAGTTTTTTTATATATATAAGATATAAATTGAGATAGTGCTAAATTTTCTCATTTTTAAACACATAGAACAGTAAAAAATCTATATTTAAGCGAATATTAGATGCACCTTAAAATCCGTGCACAGTTTTGTGTAATATATTTCAGTGAATCTGCAAATAAAATTTGAAGCAAAACTATTCATATTTGAAAAAAGTAGTAGGAAATTTAAAAAATTGAATTTTTATAAAAAAAAATTAAATTTCTACTTAACAAGCAGATTAAAATGAATTTTTTCTCTTTAAGATGACTTTATATGATTCCTAAGTTTTAATAGTATGAAGCCTTTTTCAATAATTCGACAAATAAAAAAAAATTCAGAAGGTAATGTGTTCCCTTAAGGAGGAGTTCTGAAACTCGAATATGAATCCCGTGATCCAATTTTTTCGACGAATGAAATAGTTTCTATATTTCGTGTAAGCGATAAGAAGGAGTTTAAAAAATTCGAAACCTTATTATTTAGTTGAATATTCATGACTTAAGAGAATTATTAAACATTAAGGCTATTGTGAGTATATAGCTCACAATTAAAATACGTTTCCCCGTTATCAGTATTGCAATCCCAAATCAAGGAATACAGCCCTATTTATTCTACATATTATTTCAAAAGTTGTATCAAAAATTTAATTTGCAATAAGTATTTTAATAACGCGATCAATGAAAACATATGGGACTCTAAATACTAATTATTTCACCAATAATGTACATTGGAAACATATTTCTAATCGATTCCAGCAGCCATTATTCATTCATATATGGTACTGACGATTCATATTCATTTAGATCGGAATGCTGACCGCTCATTGTGCAGCCTAAGATGATAGTCGGAGGCCATTCAAATTCCTATCAGATGGTAAACACGCCCAATTGACAATAAGTCGGGCGAAACGTTTCAGAAAATCGATTGCTTCGGAAGCTGCGCTCCGGGCCACAGATTTACCAGGGCTAGATCTTGCGACGTCCTATGGGGCTGTTTCCTTTTCGGGTGATCAGATTTCATCTGTTCAATAGATTGTCGTCTCGATTATTTGATGTTTCATGTTATTCCAGTTAGTTTTGTCTAATGTATCTCGATACGAATAAAAGAAGAGAAAATGTTTTTAAGATAGAAATAAATTAAGAATTTCTTCATCTTACTTAATTCTCATCTTACTTATTTCTCATCTTACTTATAAATAAAGAAGGTAAAGTATCATATCTATAAAGAGAAGTCCATGTTCGACAGCTTATACAGGATTGTTTCATTTTATAAATGGCATCTACGTTTCAAATAGAGAGCAAATAATTTACAGCAAAGAGATAATGAGTAGTTTGATAGTGATAGTGATAATTTAATAATTGTCTAATAGATTCAACTTAGATAGAAGGAAATTGTTGCAAAAGGACTGTATTATTAAGCATAAATAAAAACTAATATGCCTAAAAATTAACGCTATCCTTCTCGTAGCAAATTTCTGAATATTCTATTCAGCTGTAAATCACTTCCGAATTTCCAGATTTTAATAGCATTATGTCCGTGTAACATCATTATATGATTTCTACATCAAAGCACAGATCCGATAAGCAAATACTCAAGCAATATAATTCGTCTTTACAAAATGTCTGACTCACTCAATACCCAATACATCACTCATATGAAATAAATATTGAAAGCAATTCATCCTCGAACATATCTGGAAACGGGAAGAGCATCCACCTCTTTTCTTTCGTTCCCATTCACAGAGAAAATATTATATTTATTCGCCGACAAACAAAGAATTCCGACTCATCCTATTCATCACATCATCTGAGATTAATATCCCAATGTTTTATTCTTGCAATGTCCCGAATGTCGTAAAAGATGGATTTTGGTTTTGGAAAGGCCTTCTTCTGACGTTGCAAAGTTTAATCTCGTTGATAAAATCTCAAGTAAACACGCAAATAAATAAGTTCCTTTGTTTTTGTATCGCAGAGAGGAGAGAACGTCTTTTATTTGTCTATAAAAGTCCCAAACTTAGTTTCATTCATTTGTTTGAGAGAGCTTTCTTCTTGATGAGCTAGGATTGAGGAAATGTCATTTTGAGGGCTGTTTGTGTAAATGGTGTGTAATAATGACCACGATATAATAATATAAATATTGGTGGATACTTTCCTGGGTTACAAAGTTTTCTAACCTATTTTCAGATCCATCAGAAGATTTTAAAAATACACCTTAATGTGAAATCTTCGCCATCCAAACGATTGAGATGGAACTGGTCTCCAGAAGATGTATGTCTATTGGCAATATCAAAACACAATATATTTGTCGTATACAAAGGCATTTTTGAATTAAAAAATAAATTTCAGTATAGGAAAGTTAACTCATTTGTTGAAAGCCGATTTCCAAAAGCAAAAATTTTTATGTTGTGTGATATTAATAATGGGCTTAAAATTGTCAGCTTAAATCAATGAAAAATGTGAACGGGAAAGTAGGCGTAATTAAAACGACCGATGTAAGTATTAAATGTGAAAAGAATGCATAAAAGGTTTTAATATATATTTTAGTATATTATTAATGCAAAGTGAAATATGAAATTAAATCAGAGAGTTTCCAATTTCTTTAGAAAACCACTTGGAAGAGAACAGAATACCATTCCATAATCCCTGTGTCTAGAATCATCGATCGCCTGAATGGGCATAAAGTGGAAGAGCCAGGTGTAAAAGAAATGGCTTGAATTCTTGAATTGAAATAGAAATGCGCACGAGACAAAAAAATAGGTATACAAAGTCAAAAACACAAATGAATAAACACAAATATAAAGCAACGCAGATGCAAACGCAAAAATTGCATTCGCAAAATACAAAACACAAAAGAATATAAAAGACAACACAAAAAGAATGATGCGTGACAAACTAAAAGGTTAATCTGTGAAAAAAAGCAATTAATGAAAAAAATATGCAAAAATAATATCCTTAACCCTACCCTAATAATTTAACCCTACGCTACTCGGGCCGCAGTGGCCTAGTGGTAAGGCCTCGGGTTTGGAACCGGAGCTTTCCAAGTTTGAAACGAGATTCCACTGAAGGTCTGTTGTGTAGTGGGCCTGTTGCATGTTAAATAATACATAGGGGGTCAATTGTCGTCCCGTTGGTGTGGTGCAGAAGTTTGGAGAGGGAGTGCCAGCTCAGGTGCCCTCGTCATCTGACCGCGGTTCAAAATTACGAGGTCAGCCCTAAAATAACCCTCTTGTTGTTTTAAAATGGGACGTTAATAAAACTAAACCTTACGTTACTCGCAATATCTAATAGATATGCTTGCAATCTGCAGGCATTAGTTACTTTTAAAGCAATAAAATTTGAATCTTTCATACAGAATACTCATTTACTTTCACATTAGGAATAATTGTTATAGTTATGAAGGAAAAATTATCAAAACCGGATGGACACACCTAGAATAGATTTTATATCCGCGAGATAAATTGGGACCATTTAAGGATGAAAATGATTGCGACCAAAAGTGCGCTAAAAAATGGAAAATTGGTGAATTGATTGGCTTACTAATCGAGTTTTGAACATTGGTTATTATTAGGTATATGGCGAATAATGAGATTATTTTGGTCCTTTAAATCCTCTTGTACAAAACTAACTGGAATTACGGTTTTGGTTTCTCCATGTTCCAAGAGGCTCTAAGAACACAATCTGCTGTATAGTGAATGTTGGAGCCTATTCCTCCACAGATACGCCACATTGTGTTGCGCTGGTGAAGTTTAATGTATAGAGGTTCTTCGAAAAGGGTCCGTGGCCAGATAAAAGATGGAGTCGTCTTCTTCAGTTGGACTGACTTTAGGAACGATGTTATGGATGAGTTGTTCTGTATTACCGTTGTTCCATTGCAGCTTCCAGTCTTGCTTCCACTTGGAAGAAAGAAATGCACCGTCTTCTTGAATATGATGCAATTTCCTTTATTTATTGGCCACACAGTACGGCAGACATCACCGATCTGCTAACAAAAACAACATCACATTGGTACATGACTGCAAATTATATTTTTAGCCAATTTTCTGGGGAAAAACATTAGAAAAATAAGGCCTTTTACATAAATTGAATTTTATATTCTAACTTTTGAAAGATTTAAATTTAACGTCTGTCTTCAGAATTCATTAGCATGAGTGGTGTTAGTGTCTGCACGACGGGGGGGTGCACGACCTCCCAGACAGGGGGCCCCGCCTTGCTGCCCGGGGCCCCCCCCAAATGCAATGAAATTGGTCTCAAATTTTCGCCAGATCTTTATCTACTAGTTGAACACCCCGTTGCGTAAACGGGATACAAAAATTTTCCGTTACCGGAAGCACAACATCCCCGACAAGAAAACTCTGGACCCCCGGTCTCTATTCATTAGACAGTAAAGATGGTAAATACTTTTAACGGATTCAAACGATGTCAATATTTTGTAACAAAAAGAAGCATTTCGTCTCTCAACAAGCAACACCACCTCTCTCAATTGTTTGAAATTTCAAAGAGGAAGTAAAAGCCGGATTTTTCGCAACCAGTAATAGAAATTTCTGAAATTTTTTGGCTTCTGATATGAACATGAGGCCGCACGCTCCTACCAGATGTGAAAACAAATAACAAACTTTTTAAGTGACAATTTGACAAAAGTTGGGAATTTAATAGTGACAGCCATATAATTACAGCCGATGCAACACTGGTACTAACTTGAAATGTTAATAATTATTCTATGTAGTCACCAGTTTGTGTACAACCTGTTGTACCTATGTAGAAGTCGTCGAATACCTGAATCAGTGCCAGTTTTGACAACACTTGAGATGGAGCGGTCAATTGCTTTAAGAATCTGGCCGTTGACTCGAAAGGGAATAAATCTAGAAATATTTTACTTCATTTCCTGTGGAGAGTATTCTTTCTGATTGAACAGTTTTTGTGATTTAATTTGAGATAATTAATTTCACCAACTCTGTTGCTAAAAATTGTTTTGAAATCCATATTTTCGTCTCGAAAATAACGCTTTGGGATGTTGTCTTGCTTGGGACGAGGAAAGAAAAAATAATTACCTAGTTGTTTTAATTAAATATAAAATTTTATTTTATTTTAGATTATCATGAATATTTTTGGTATATAGTTTTTCAGCACTGACCAATCTAGTTAATGAGATGAAAGCTTTTTTCGGTGAATTATATTTAAAGTTATTTAATTAGAGATAAAATAGAAAAACGTCGATGAATCTAGTTAGAAAAAAACATTCTCTTTACATTGATAAAATTATAAAAATCTAAATTATAAATAAAACTCTTTTTGGAAGAGTTCTATAATATTATTGTACTTCAAAACTTATTATTTATTCATGATACTTTAATATACTTTTTACCACCGCTTTCAAAAAAAAATTCAAAACAATTTTTGCTTCCTATTAACTAATATATTTTATTTTAGATTATCATGAATATTTTTGGTATGTAGTTTTTCAGCACTGACCAATCTAGTTAATGAGATGAAAGCTTTTTTCGGTGAATTATATTTAAAGTCTAAGCATTAGGCTTAAAAGCGGCTAATTTTCGTTATTTAATTAAATATCTTAAGAACTAATTAACTCTGAAAGTTGAAAATAGCACCGTTGACCTAGAAATGTGCTCTAGAATGTAGTGTTGAAATTTCATGTCGCTACGGTACACCGTTTATGAGGAGTTCTTGTGACCGACAGATACATGCATTTTCTTCTTTATATTATAGATTTTGTTTAACATCAGCTTTAATTAATTTTTTTCTGTAAAAGAAAATGCAATTAAAATGGTTTAACAAGAAACTTTTGCTCAATTAAGGATTTTTATCGACTTAAATTTCGCATACTCACTAAAAATTTAGAATTGGTGTATGAATGAGAGGGATGAAAAAGTTAATGCAAATACATTAATTAAAAGGAAGAGCTTCTATAAAATTGCCGAGAATTTTTATTGTATAATGGAAAAATACAATCATTTTACAAATCACTTCCATACAAACTGTCAATAAAATGAAATTTTAACTCTTAAGTGAAAATTTAATCGTTTAGATACACAAACACAGCTTTAATAATTAAATCCGAGAGTAATTATTTCAGTTAAGCAAAATCTAATTCATAAAATACCAAGCTATCTTCATCAGTGCTTTTTGAATCATTTAATTGAGAATTATTCAAAGAAATTTTAATTTTTCAAACAGAATCAAACATTGAAGAAAATTCCTTTTGTTTAAATTGACACGGAGGAATGCAGAAAAGTAGATTATATAGAAAACAAATTCTGTATTAAAAAATTTAACATTGCCAGACAATTAACAGCTTTAATACGACAAGATTTTAATACAATAAGGAACAGCACTTCGAAGCACGAATGTGTTATACCGATAACTGCAATGTTTGACATCTTGAAATTACTGGAGTAATCTTGCATGTTTGTAGTATTTCGGGAATTCAAATTGCATTTTGTTGCAGAGGAATGCAGAGAAATGAGTTATTTATTGGCTTTAAATGTGTTATTTGATAAGGGCGACATATGAAGATGGCCCTGTGTTGAAGCTGAACTGAGTAGGGGGACTAGCATACAAAAACAGATTATGAAGAACACATATTTCTACTGGGCTGAGAGCGATTCGCCTATTTTTTCAAGGAAAGTACGAACTCTCGGGCTGACAGGTTTAGAGCAAATGCAATCAATGAAAAGATAGTCAAGCCGGACTTCTTTTTTGGTATTAGAGTTAATTTTTCCTTTCTACTACTGTAAAAAGTTCGATTTTTAATGACTAGTGTTCATTTATAATATAATCGAAACTAAATCATAATCAGGATTCGCATTCAAGTCATTTCTCAATATAATGTGTGAATTGTATATACTCTTATCAAGACACATACTGGTATCGCCTATTCTTGACCGAACTTCCATTGTAATCGGAGCCAAACTAACATCACAATCTGAAAGTATCGGCCAATCATTATCATATATATATCCTGTAATCGATTAGTTTCGAAGACAGAACAAAAAAATTATGTCTTCTATATAGTCGTTTCGATTTAAGCTTATGTTAGGAGTTCCTACAAGTCAACAAACAATGATATCTAGTAAAAAGTCAAAATAAAATATAAATGGAATTAAAGATCTGTTTGTTTCTCAATGTCATTGTTCAGGTCCAGTATCTCAAATATAGTCAGATAGGCAGCGTTTAAGATTTAATTTGGACAATCAACAGAAAAAATAAAATATTTTTTTATTTTGCTTCATCATGGCAGCAATAATCAAACAAAGAATTTTTATTTTAACTTCAGTTTAATGAGTTGTTGAATTATTTGCATTGTATACAAAATATTGAAGACAAACTAAATTATCTACATCAATATCTGGAAATAAATTTGAAACTAGTATTTCTCCTATATCCAAACCATTTTTTACCGAGTAAAGACAAACTAAATTATTTACAACAATTTCTAGAGATAAGTTAGAAACTAATATTCGTCCTATATCTAGCACTATTTTGTACCGACTAAAGGCACAGTATTTTATTTACAATATTTTTAGAATTAGAAACTAATATTCATCTTGTATCCAGCATCATCTTATATCGATTAAAGCCGAACTAAATGTTTACAAACATTTCTAGAGAAGTAACATTCCTCCCGTATACACTACCATTTAATATCGATTCCGCTCGTCAAGCCGAAGAGAGAGAATTCTTTTACTTTTATCCTAAATCTCCTCCAAAACCTTCCTAAGTTCTTTCAACGCACGTAGGCTTCTGGAACGTTCTGGACCTCTTCTTCTCTCTGAAATGAAAAAGGAGAATCCAACATGCATGGCAAACCGATTTGTTTGTTAGTGCTATGATACTACAGGAAATCCCGAATGACTTGAGATTATTTGGAATCGGAATAATACATCTAGTAGGATTTTCATGTCTTTTATTTTCATGTTCCTGTTCGGCTTTATCACAGAGTAGGTGCTCAGTGTAAGAAATTTTTAAAAAATCAGCTTCAGTGCTCAGAATTTATGTAAGGAAGTGCTTAAAATTTTAATAACCTTAAAATTTCACTGAATATTCTTGTTAAAAGAAGGCGGTTAAAATTTAGGATTCGTATGTATTCATAACATAATAATAATACGTTTTAGCATCATCAATTGCAAATCAAAGGATGCGACCCCATTTACTCATTAGACTGTATTCAAGAGTCTCTAAAAATGTTAACATTGAAAACAAATATTAACATTTAGATAACTGACAGCATATGGAAGCTACATTCTAATTATCCCAGCAATAATACCTCATCCAATAATATTGCAAACTAACATATTTCTAATAGATTCCTCCATAGTCCATTATTTATTTATGCATGGCATTGGCGATTCATATTCATTTAGATCGGAATGTTGATCGCTAACTGTTCAACCGTGGATGTTGGTCAGGGGCCGTTCAGATTCCGATCAGCTGGCAAACGTGCTCAGTTGACAATAAGTCGGGCTAAACGTTTCAGAAAATCGATTGCTTCGAAAGCTGCACACCAGGCCACATATTTACGGGGGCTGAGATCTTAGGACGTTTTATGGGGTTGTTTCCTTTTAGGTGATCAGATTCCGTGTAATAGATTGTCCTCTTGATTATTCGATGTTTGAAATTATTTGATTTGGTTTCGTGTAAGCCGTTTCCATACGAATAAAAGAAGACAATATACTACTCAGATAGAAAGAAATTAAGAATATAAAATATTCTTGATTTGAATTCCTTTCGGTATTCTCTGTTTTTCACTTTCTTGCATTCGAAGTATATCAACAGAAAATATTGTAGTCGTCAAAAAATTTGACGTCGGGAGTTTGGTAAATCTCCATAATTTAGATCAGAGGTTGTCAGCCTGCGTCTCTGGGATTATTTTTTAAGTTAGTAAGTAATAATATATGTGTAAGAAAATAAAATATAATTTATAAGTCAAAGAAGAAATTCCAAACAATATTTAATGAAAATTGTTTCTGCACCTTATTATGTAGTTCTAAAGAGAAAGCTTAAGTAGATTTAGAGGAGCAAAAACCCAATTTTGCTGCACAAAAATGGTCCAATTATTTAAAAAAAAAGATCAAATTGTGTGTGTTTTCCGTATTTGGAACAGTTTACCTGATACTTGTACTCAATTAAAAACATAAGCGTTTAGTTTCTTTGTAAATTTTAAGATCGACATATATTTACTAAAGACGTTTTTAATATGAATTTTATGAAAAATGAGCCAAGAAATCAGCTGAACAGAGTGAATCTGCTATCTGGTTTGCAAATGAACCGAATTTTTGACAAACTTTCTCAAGAAATTCAGCAAAAGAAATCTCATTAGAAACTATTTATAATTCTTTTTAATAAAAGGTATGACTGAAAGACTAACTGAAAGGTATGACTTCTTTTTTTATTATTCATGCAAGTTAAAGATATTATGAAATATTTGAAATCCCATCATACTGTTCGACGAAAGAAAAGTCATAATTTATATGTAAGAACGTTTAAAATCACCTAGTCTTATCTTTAATAAAAATATTTCATAATTTTAATTAAGATCAGTGGCAGCTTGGGCACTGTAGTCTTGGGTGTGCTCTAATCTGTATTACAATGCACAGTGATGTTTTCCCCTAGCTTTGAAACATTTATTTTATCAATGCATTTGGTTCTATTTCTATTTGCTTGTTCTATAACTATAATGGCGATAGGCACACGAATCTAGGTAGCGTAATCAAAACATTTAGTAGGAAAGAAAAAATTCGCGTCAAAGATTCGATTAATGGTTAAAATGTCATATACAGTGCCGAATTCAGGGGGTGCTATGGGGCTGCAGACCCTCCCTCAATGATCCAAACCAAAATTCTTGACTTTTTTTCAGATTGCTACACCTGTTTTTTTTTTTAAATAAAACGTGCAACATTGCTTTCTAGCTCGACAGGCTCGAAAATGTTTCCGCTCTTGTAGTCATTCCTTTCGTACTTCTAGCGTTAACACGGCCAAAAATATTTTTTTGGCTAGTTATTTCACAGTGCTTTCATTAAATTATCGAAAGTATTGTAGTGTCCTTTGAGCTTCTTATTGTCAGGTGACTGAAGTTAAAGTGTTTTGACTTGCATAAACAAGACGTCACGACGATTCAAAATTTTTATGACATCAGCCCTCCCCGCGATCAAAATCCTGGATTCGCCACTGATCATGTTGATGTATATGTATCTTTGAAGATTAACCTGCATTCATACCATCAATGTTTTGAGATAAAGTACAAATAGTTTGCAGTAAGAAGAAAACAAAAAAATAGTTCTCTGAAACGGAATGCAAAAACATAGTTCTCTGCAATTACTTTCTCTAATAAGAATCAAAGAGAGTTATAAATCAGATTTAAATAACATAAATAGTTTTAAAAGGAAAATAATATTGATCACAACTAAAAAAAACAATCAACCAAACATTCATTTTATCGTTCTCACGCCAAATTCCTGGATATTGAATTTAGTTATGAGCAATATTCCGAATTTATAAACTTAAAAGGCATCATGTCCATCTAAGATTACTGTATAATTCCTATAGAAAGGAACAACTCCGGAAAACAAACATTCAAGCAGCATTCATTTGTCTTTCCAAAATGTCTGACTCGCTCAATACCCAATACATCACTCATATTAATTAAATATCTAAAACAATTAATCCTCGAACATATCTCGAAATAGGAAGAGAAGCCGGCTATTTTCTGTCTTTCTCATTCACAGAGAAAATATCGTATTTATTCACCGGCAAAAAAGAATTCTGACTCATCCCATTCATCACATCATCTGGGATTAATATCCCAATGTTTTATTTCTGCAGTGTCCCGAATGTCGTAAAAGATGGATTTCGGTTTTGGAAAGACTTTCTTCTTCCGTTGCAAGTTTGTTCCTGTTCATAAAATGGTATTCAAACTCGTAAATAAATAACTTATTTTGTGATTGCAATATAAAGAGGAAAGCCAGTGTTTTATTCATGAATGAAAGTTGTAAGCGCTGTTTGATTTATCTTCAGAGAGAGCTTTCTCTTGATGAATAATAATTGAGTAAAGGTTCTCATTTTAGGTAATTCCTTATTTTTTCCCCCTAAGACAGACACGAGATTAAAATGTATTTAAATTTAGTAAATTTGACCATTCTAAGTATCTTCATTATTTTGCTTGACATGCTTTTCTTTAATTTTGAATAATTTTCTTCCCCAATGAATTTTACATTCGCTTATAATGTTTTGTACGTTCTCTTGTAGGTGGTAAGTATACTTACCACGGCTTTAAAAAGGGTTAATAAAACTATTTCGGTATTGATGATTACTGGAAAAGGGAATGGATAGAGAGATATTTAATTTCAATTAGTATAGAAAATATTATTTTTGATTGAATGTATGTTAGAGAATAGGCATTGTAAGTTTAAATAATTCATCTCAGTAAAACTGTAATTTAAAATTCTTTTCAGTTACGCATTTTGTACTGGAAAACAATTGTATAGGGAATTGTATACTTTGGATAACATTAAAAAAATAACTAACTGTTTTAATTAAATATTCAATTTTTTTCTCATTCAAGTTGGGGTTTTCGCATTTTAAGTAATTAAAAGACGCAGAAGGAATAGTTCTTAAATTATTACAATTATTTTTGTATTTATTTTTCAGAATTTACTTTTCCAGTTCAAAGAAAAAAAATTATTTTCTCTGGATTGCGTTTAAACATATTAAATAGACGCTTAAATAGAAAAGGCATAATGAATTTCTGTTAGAAAAAACATTACTCTTTACCATTAATTGACTTTCTTAATTAGAATTAAAATTAATTAGTTTTAAAACAAATTTTTTTCAAATGCTATTTCAAAATTTGGTATTTATGCATAAGGCATTAGTATAGTTTTTATAAATGTTTTCGAACAAATAAGTTCTTTTTTAATATTATAATTAAAATAAACAAACTCAGACTGGGAATTTATGCTATTTAAGCAAACCTGAAAAACAACCTGAATAGTTTATTTTGTCTAGTTTTTCTAAATAAAATCCTTGTCGACAATAAAATCAAATATCTTTGTTTTCCGAAGAAAAAATTCTTTCAGTTAACTTATAAATGACCCAAAACTGACAATTTAATATATTTCTTTCCTTAAATCTAAATTAAATAAATTTATGTTCTAATGAAGCAATTCTGCTTATCAGCAATTTTATGAAAATTATTTTAGTTAACATAATCTTTATTTAATTTTTCTTTTGTATGATAAACGGAATGTGCTTAATATTGACTTAACAAGAAACTATTGCTCAATTAATAATTTTTATCGATATAAATTGCAATATACCATTTAAAATGTTAGGCTTTGGTATAGAAATGAGTTGAATGAAAAGCTTACTCTTTAAAATTAACTAGCTGATAACCCGGATTTGCTCGAGATCCATATTTTTTCATATGCCGGCCTCGTTTTTTTCAATAAATTTCGACACTAACTTATAGCAACAAACGTAAATATTCTTTCAAATCTAAAATCATAAAGTCGAACATAATTTCTTTGATATTCGTAATATCTAAAATGAATCGGAGAATAAAGAAATGAGATGAAATTTTGAGCTTCAGGTTTGAACTTTGAGACCACTTTAAACAGGATCTTGAGCGCAAGATGAATAACACGTGTTCTTTTAACTAAAGATATAAGCCTTTTTTCTCGACTATCAACGAATCAAGATGCGAGGAAGTATGGCGTCACCGATGCGAAATGAGTACTGGAAAGGCAACATGCGACCTTGGTACGAAGCTGGGGGGAAAGAATGGACTCATCGAACGAAAATCTTTTGACACTACAGGAAAAATTAATTAAAATTCAACTAAAAAGGATATTTTAACCGTTCTTATTTTAAATCAAGCAGAATTGCTCCAGTTATTACCTCAAAAAACGTGAAAATGATAACGAAATTAGAACGTCGGATGCAGGAAGTTTAAAATCATAACTAAAACTGAGTATTTTTTAAAAAAATGTTAAAAATCAGGAAAATTACACAGAAGCTTCAAATTATTCTTACTAAAACGTGCAATTTTACACTTTACAATGATATAAAAATTACGCTTCTACAATGAGAATAAATGCAGAAAATTTGAGAAAATAAGTACAAAACGCCAGAATTTACCACATAAAGTTAAATAAATAAAAATATAATTCGAATTTTAAAATAATTTTTACGGCGTTAGCTACCTCTTGTGTTAATCCATCTCTGTGCCAAATTTGGTAGCCGTAAGTCCAAAGGTGTGGGTGTGCATGAAAAACAAAAAAAACTTTCATTATATATATATGTAATAATCTCACTTAATTTTATTTCAAATTTTAATATTTATATTT
>BGPR01000863.1:90352-114979 GCA_013235015.1 Araneus ventricosus
TTTAATGTATACTTTAAGCAATAACGAGCGGGAGTTTTATCCCCAAGCCTTCCTCTTATGCTTACTCAGAGTTGCTTTGTTATGTGTTTTATCAGTTACGAATCGGAAGCAATGCTAATGTTTATTCCTAACTTAAAAGAATCATTTGAAATGGTCTTTAAGAATGAATACAGCACCTTAATTAGTAGGAACAAACTCGGATATCTTTTCACTCTCAAGTGTTTCGCCATTGTAGTGCGAATCGCCGCGTGCTCTTTCCGTATGCCTTCGCAGAGTGCCCATAGTCAATACTCTACTGCATTTGTTATATCAAGAGTATTTTACTGAATTTACCGAATAATCCGAAATCCAAACGAAGGTTATTATTTATCTAACTTGCTGCGTTTCTGCTTGTGGCGTTCATATACAAGAATACATAGACTGACAGACACTCCGAAAGTTGACGGAGTAATAGTTCTGATAATAATTTTAATAATCCGAATTTCATCACCGAGCTCATTGATTTTTGAATGAGTTATTGTCTTCACATGCATACGGACGGACGATGAGATAGGCGTCTTCTGACGGATTTCATTTAAAATTTGATGCAGGTCACAGGTTGTTAGCACACATATGAAATTTCATTCGCCCACTTCATTCCCTTTATTGAGTTATCGTGCTCCTAGACACCCAGACGCAATTTCAAAAATGATTTTTCCGGAATAAGATGAATGTGGAGTTTAATCAAAATTTTGGGTTTGAAGTTCCGGACAATTTCGGTTATTTCTTTCTGCATATTTCATGCAGGAAACAGTAAAAAAATATATAAGTTGTTGTTTGACATTTTAAATACTAATTTGATTTAATATGAATTGATTTATAATGAATTTAATTTTCAACTCATATATGTATGTGGTATTTTAATTTTTTAACTTTCCTAAATAATCTTAGCTATACCTCATTTTAAATACTTCTACTTTCAACATAATTAACGCACTACAACTTTCTTTACAAGTCACGAGTTTCAAGGGGAATTCCCTATTCTGAGTACTTAAGCGTTCTGCGCATTCATTTCTGCCCTTTTTCACGCCGAGATGTAAGCTTTCAACAGGAACGCGCCGCTCGGCGTAAACTTCTAAATTCTGGTCATGGAGCTACGTAAAAACTAAGTGCTTTACCTATGAATAATAACGTCTGATGCCTAAATAAAAGAAGATCTAAACAAAATTCGTCTCTTCCTTGATGAAAATGGACTGCCTTCTCCTTATATAAAGCCTGATCTTACATGTATGTACTTCCAGACCCATATTCACACACTTAAGTCCCCCCAATTGCTTTTTTCTCCCCATCTTCCAAAAGATAAAATAGTACCGTTGTCTGAAAGGTTAAGAATAGTAATGCTCATTTATTACCCGATTAGAATTTTGAAAATACGTTCTTGAACGATGATACTGCACAGTTGCGGCATGTTTTGACACACTTCTGGTTTCAAGATCTAGGATGTTACTTTTTTATTACTAGATATTTAATATATCTAGGGTGCTACTTTTTTAAGGTATCGCGTACACATATCGACGAATAAACAGACCGACAGACAGTAATTGGTTTTAGTTCAAAATATGATAAAGATCTACATTTTTGGTTTTAAAACTATATGCCAAATTCCACCCATCTAGTTCATTGGGTTTCAGCACTTGAGCTATCGTACACATGGACTTCCCATGGACGGATTTCGTCCAACTTTGAAAAAAAATCTACAAATTTGGTGTTAAGACCGCATATCAAATTTAATCCGTCTAGCGTAATGTGTTTTCGCGTTATCTTGTCCACAGACAGACGGACTGATTCGCAAAGTGGCCTTTCGGAAACTGGGAGGCCTATAACTTAGAATTCCATCAAAATCTCGAGGTCAAATTTTTGACAATTATAGTGGTTTTTCTTTGTATACTTTGTTTATGAGAAATACAAGTATGTATAATTTTTCTTTGTCAGTTTACTGATTTGCTTTAATGTGTACTGATGATCTTTGCCGACTTTTTCTTTGCTGTATTGTTTTTGGTTTGCATTGATTTGATTTAAAATAAACACATAATGAATTCAATTATCAAATGGATATGCATCCAATCCCAAACTTCAACTCACACATAAATTTTCCCAAATGTTTCTTTCCCTCCATCTTCCCAAAAATAAAACAGTACCGTTATCTGAAACCACTTCAAAGCTCAAGAATATTAATGTTCATGCTTCCAGTGATTTATCATGCCACTGGAATTTCGAAAATATATTCTCGAAAGATGATCCTGTACGGTTGTGTCACGTTCTGAGACAATATGAAAGGAAACAAACAAATCGTCTTTGTCCCTTTATGCTGAAAAATTACATTTCTGTATCCTTTATTCACTGCTTTCACAGAAAAGAGATACTTCGATTTTAAAAAATGTGCCACTTCTGTGTCGTCAACGTGAAAGCTTCCACCGGTGGGTGAGAAATCTTGCAATCCTGACCATTTATCAACCTGCAGTGTATGTCAGTGAAAGAACAATGACTTGAGAAGAATTGGATCTCAGACGGAAAAATAGTATATTGTTAACTAAATTTATCTCTACTAAAAATAAAAACGAATGTGTGCGTTTGCCTGTCTGTTGTAAATTGAATTTTTCTTGTCTTACAGTTTTCCCGTGATCTGTAGTTTTTATTTATGACTACTTATCTCACGTGCTGTTGCATAATTTGTGTATCTTCACAGTTCTTGTTAGCCAGCATGCTTTTGTGGAACAAAACAACGTAGTAATATAACGCACAAAGGCAATCCGGCCTAATGGATTTGCTCCTGTCAAACCTTTGGAAACTTCTATCGTCATGTAATTAGGTAGCAGGTAGAGGAGTTCGGTAAGGAACAAGAAGTGTCACCCTTTCTAGAGGTGTAATTTGACTTCCGCTTCATGTCCGCGACACTGCTTAAATAACCTTAAATGTTATAGTTGCAAGGCCATGGGGTGGTGTTCTGTCTGTCTGTTAGCATTCTACAGGGCAAACTATTAGACTTAGAGCTACCAAGCTTGTCGCAAGCTTGTTAACGCTTTACAGGGCAAATCATTAGACTTTGAGCTATCAGGCTTCTCACAAGCTTGCTAACGCTCTACAGGGCAAACCATTAGACTTAGAGCTATCAAGCTTGTCACAAAGATATTTTTAAGGCTGGAAATGTACACCTAGGCGCGAGTTTATTTGAAATTATAATTAAAATTTTAATTAATTTAAAATTATGCAAAATATTGATGTTTTCTGCGATAATTTCCGGAAATTTTATCACACAAAAATGATTTTTGTAAAATCTTCAGACAAGATGTGACAAATATATACTCGATTCTCTTCACTGTAGCGCGTAACTAAACACCCGTATTAAGAAAGTGTACTAAAAAGTCGAGGGGAAAGCATTCCCGCTACTTTATAAAGTAAGACATAAATTTATTAAGCCAAAAAAATTTTGAAAATTTACGAATGTTTCTCAGCAACAGTATACCATGCATTTTTGAATTAATACTGCAGGAAATTTTGAATTATATTGTTTGCATTGTTAGATTAAAGTGTCTTTCACTACAGCTGCATATAAGTCATAACTTTTAATCACGGTCAGCTACTGAAAACAATTCTGAAACCGAAAATCTCACTTTTCATACTTAACAACATACCATCGTCAGGACAATTGACTATATCATCAAATTTGGCAGAACTTCGATAGAATAAAGTCCCGAACATAGAATCTTCCGATTTCTTCCACCAGGTGAAATGAAACTCTGAAAATTTTTCTTTTAAATATCTTACCACACTCTTAAAGTAAAAAGTTTATACGAAAGTTGTTATGATTAAATTTAGGTTTAATTCAAATAAGGTTTATTAAATGCAATTAACCTAATTAGCAATCCTAGGTTCGACCTTTGTCTAATAATTTTTTTTATTAATGTAATCAATTTAACACTCAGCATGCAACACAAAGAAAGACAATATTAATTTGAAATATATAACCTTAAACTTTATTTACAGTATAGATATTTAATTATAAATTTAGCATTAAATGAAATAAGCCCAGGAAGAGTAGGATCACCTAAAATAATTAGAACAGTCTCTAATCAACAGTCTGTAATTGTCTATAGATTCGATATCATGAAACGTATTTCAAACTCACCAGGCAACGTCACTCGATTTCCAGTCCAATATTCATTAAAATATATTCACTTGTAATTTCCAATCCAAGGTACTAATAGAAATCAAGTCACTAATTGCTTTCTTCACTTACCATATATGGTCTCAATAAAATCTGTTTAATTTACCAGGCATCCACCGTCACTTGGATAATGAGACCATTCGAAGAAATCCACCACTTAAGGGTTTCTGCCAACACTCACCACCACATTTGTTACTTAATTCTCAGCCCCCCCTTTCTAATCTCAATCCTTTATATATGTCCGGGTCCAATCTCCGTCCTTCTCCTTGTTGAATGGGCAGGTGCAGCAAGGGGGTCGTGTCTCTATATTGTTCTCGACCCTTCTAGGGTTCAAGGGATACGTCGCTTTATTCGCGAGGATTAGAGGGTGGTGTCTAGATTCTTCTCGATATATCTAGAGTTCACGTGTGACGCCGCCTCTACAAGATATTCGTCACTATTCTGGAAATTTCTATTCCAGAGAATTCTCAAGTCACTATGTAATTCACTGTGTTCTAATTCAAGCAAAATATTACACAACAAAATGGAAAAATTGTATTCCCAAAATATTTCTATTCAAATATTTCTATTCCCCATTTAATTTCACTTGCTTACAAGATCTAAAGAATAGTGCAATAAATGTCGACGTAACAATATTTTACTATTTTCTACGGAAAATTTCGAAGGAAACTACTATTATTATTTTAAAAAGTTTACAGGAATCATCTGAAATGCCTTTTCTCCTACAATTTATTTACAATTCGATTCCAAATCCATCTGATCGAATGTCAAGATTGTTTTAGACTTATATTTTCAGCCTGCTGACTTGAATGTCATTGAATTGGAATTCCTCGAATAAAATATTTTCAGACGAGCTGATAGATGGAGGAAAAGGAGAGTCTCACTTAAAAAAATTTGGAATATTTTTCCAAAAAATGTTTTAAACATAATAATATTCTGAGAGACAAAAAGGAAATAACAGACCATTAACTTAGAAGGATTCTTTCAATCGTAAATTAGGTATGTGTTCATAAATATATAAAATTAAAATTTTATTATCAATGAATTACTATAAGTAAGTAGAAAAAGCAATAAGTACAACAACAAGATGATATTAGTAAATTTCCGAATCTTGTTTCTATAATGGAAAAATATAAGTTTAATTTTTTTTATTAGCTTTGTAATTTTAAAACATAATCGTTAAAACACATACCGATCACGAAGTCTTCCGAATAAAACTTTAGCATAAAAAAGCGTTGGAATGGTAATGTAAGAAATCTATCATTGCAGAGCCTTATTTGGCTAAACTAGTCCATAAATGTAAGAAGTGAATCGAAAGTTAATCTTTACGAAATGGCATCCATAAGAGAAAAAATAGCAATGTGTTTTGTGATTCCATTAATCCAAATCGGCCATTGGGAGTTTGGACGTTCTAATGAACGCGCGCGCAGTTTGTCAGGTTCAGAAACCAATGGTATGAAAACTTTTAAGAAACTAGTAGCTTTGGTGACTTTCTAAAGAGTGGTAGGCCTAAGCTGAGTGATGCACATGTGGTTCTCGTTCGTTGTTCAGCCTGAACAACGAACGGTAGCAGATAATTGCCCCAAACGTTCCGAATTTGCATTCGAGATCATCAACAGAATAAGTGACAACAGAGATTACTTAAATTGTTTTTGTTTCTAAATAAGATAAATAAGCGTAAAGTCTGTATTGGAATTGGAGAATCCATATGGTTCAGAGAGCGACAGTCTTGACATTCTTTGAGCTGCAATGGGGGTGCACGTTGAAACTTAATAAGAGAATTTGTCTTATTTCAAACTCGATTGCGGTATTTATAATTTAGAAAAATAAGCGCATGTATAGGGGAAAGTCGGGTAAGATGGCGATCTTAAGCTTTGGGGATTTTTCCTGACCTCAATTTTCGTTTGAGGAGGATTATTGTTTTTGCAAAATTTTCTTGCTACTCTTTACTTTAGAAATATAGTTTTTTAAAATTTTTATTTTCAAAATTTGAGACCCCAAAATTTCATTTTTAAAAAAAGTCATTTCGTCATCTTACCCGACTGTGCGGGTAAGATGACAAATCGAGATAACATTTTAATTCAACATCATATGCTATCGAAAACTATTTAAAACTGTTCAGATTGCACCTTGATCATAACAAATTGCACTTATCAGAAAACAGACATAATCGGACTAATATAACAGCATAAAACACATGAAATATTATTAATCGAAAGTTTAGATCCAAACCTTAAGAAATGAAATCAATTACAAAAATCGCATCGCCATGGGCTTGGATTTTGTACCAGCCAGTATTAGTGGAATGGGGCCTGAGTATGCACATAAAACATTGGAATTCCAATTCCGTTATGCCTTGCTCACTGCAAATGATGCATTCTTCATTATCGTGGTCTTCTGGGTCCAGATTGCCATCAGCTTCAACTTAAGGAAATTCAAATGAATGATTTGAGTCTTCATATTCAGATCATTAGAAGTCGAAGTGTCTCTTAGCTATTTTCTCCTTTTCTGTAGAATTTTTAGCAGTTTTGTTGTGTTTAGTCTCATTAACTTCAGCCTTCTCCATCTGTCACAGTTTTCGTTTATCTTCTTTTTCCTCTTTATCCTTTTACAATGAGACGGTCATTTTTCACTGGAGTACCAGTGAGGTGCATGAAGGGCAAGTAGCATTCAGATAGTACAACGAGCTCATGAATTATCGTGGAGGGGTTCGTCATCTTACCCTCCACCAATTCGTCATCTTACCCGACTTCACCGTTTTATTTCAAAAGAACATAGAACGGATATCAGCTCATTAGAAAAAATTAAAATAATACATCATTGAACACGTTTTTATTAGCTCTTTACGAATATCACATATATAAATGAAAAATATTTTATATATTTATAATATCATACCAAGAAGCAGCCAAAAGTTAAGTAGGAACAATTCAAAAACACAAAACCGAGTACTATGAATCATAATTATCATGGGGTGGAATATTTTAGTGTGACACGGGTAGCTGGCCGCTATAGGTCTCTGATGATACAGAATCGGGACATTCTTCTAGGGAAATTTTCGAGAAAAATTCAATTCACCTTACACTCTTCGTCGTCTTACCCGACTTTCCTCTATGTGTTTTTGTGCAATATATTTTTTAAATTAGAGAAACACTTTGTACTCAACCTAAATAAAGAGATTTTAACATTAAAAAATCTCTTCACTGTTTAAGAGGAATTGATATAACTCTAATTTACTTTAATAATAAATTCATCTTGTTTCAAGCTTTGAAACTTTGCTACTATAATCAAGATCCATTTTCAGCAAAAATAGCCATTTCAATACGTAATTTTCAAACAATGGTTTCAATTTTATAAAAGTAGAACTTCTAAGATTCCATTTTGTTTATTCTACTGAAAAGTTTCTTTTCAGAAACTAAATAAAATGACCTAAAGAAGCACTGTGGAATTAATTTACGTGACACAATTATCCTAATAAAAATAATGCATTTAATAATATTTTTAAATCATATTCTATTCAGATTTTACCTTGCATGGCAGATGCACATTGTATGAAGTTGAGAACTATTAAATATCAAAATTCCTGGAATTTTTAATAAAGTTATTTCAGGTAATGAAACTAAAGTTTCATATTCTAAAATTTTAGGAAATTTCACGAATTAAATAGTTGCATAATTTTTAGAGGAAACTTAACAAGCCTAGTTCATGCTGTATTGAAGTCAACATTTTATTTCAGTTCTTCTTGCAGAGAGAAAGAGGAAATGATGTCGTATCACTGTATAATTTACAACGTTCAGTTAAATGGCGTGGTCGGTGACGTTTGCCGTGTGTTGTGATGCTACATGCATTAACACGATTAAAATTTCCTTATCATCAATTCAAAATTAACGAAAATAGTTTCATTATTCTTCAAATCGTTTTAATTGAATTCTAAATTAATAATTCGAAGGAAGGCGTATTAATAATTAAGCAATGTATAACATCAAGGAGTAATATTTTATACTGAAATCTCTTACCCAGTGTCATTGCAGAAACTAAAATCCAATAAATTCCTACCAAAGCCATGATTGAATCCTTTTCTGTTCATGCATGGCACTGATGATCCTTATTCCTTTAGATCGGGATGTTGATTTAAGAGGACTGTTTAAAACTAAGCACGTTGCGTGCATAAACCACATAATTAAAATACGTTTCTATATAATAAATTCTACAATTACAAACCAAGAAATGAAGTCCTATTTATTTTAAACTCTTTAAAAAGCCACTTCAAAAATTAAAAGGACAATAAATATTATGACTGACATCATATGGGGGGGGGACTTTGTACTAATTATTCCACCAATAATGTACATTGACGATTCATATTCATTTAGATAGGAACGTTGATCGTCCACTGTGCAGCCAAGGATGATGGTCAGGGGCCATTCAGATTACGGATGGGGAAAACCTACCGGTTTTAACCGAAAACAGGTTTTTTTGTTTCGGTTAACCGGTTTTTTCGGTTATTTTTTGTCCCGGTTATAACCGATTATTTTTTTAAAATCCAATAACCAGGTAAAAAATCGGATCGGAAGATAGGCTCGATTTTAGGTTCGATTAGACTAAAATTTACCAAGTTTGAAGCTTGAATTTCATTATCTTAGGCCAGGGATGGGCAAACTTTTTCGGTCGCGGGCAAAAAATCGAAAAAAAAAAAGTTTGGCGGGCCAAGGTAAATTTTTCTAAAATTTTAAAAACAATATACAAGTATTACAATTTAAATATGTTAATGAGATGAATGAAATTGCGATTTCATTTTTAAAAGTTCCTTATATTGAGGTTCGAAATGAGATGTACTGATTCTAAGGAACGAGGCTAAATGCTCATCTGTCAGTCTACTTCTGAAATAATTCTTTCTAAGGTTCATAGTTGAAAACACTTGTTCACATATATAAGATGAAGCAAACATAGTACTCAACAGAAAAGAAACCGGAAATACCATCAATAAATCAAATAAAAAAGAACATTACAACCAGAGGGCGCGAGCGAAAGGCAGACGCACTGGCGCCAACACTGTCTGTGCTTGCTATTTCCGTCGATTTATGTTTTGTAGAACAAAAATAGAGAAAGTAAAAAGATCATCAGTCCTTTGAAAAAAAGGAAGAAAGAAAATAATATTTAAACAAAGTAGAAAAGGAGATGGATATATAATATATAAATCATATTTCCTTTTAATTTCCGTCGGACCGGCAAATTAAAATTCTATCCGCGGGCCGGATAAAACCTTCCGGTGGGCCGGAGTTGGCCCGCGGGCCGTAGTTTGCCCATGTCTGTCTTAGGCCAATCAGCGACATCCTCTTCCTTGAGGCGTCTGTTGGTTGGCGGATTAATGAAAGAGTTTTTATGAACATATAAATATAGGCCAATGGATTGATTTCCTGTATAAACAAAATTAATAAAAAAATGTCTACAAACGGCATTTGGTTTTTTATTTAAAAAACCCTAAAACCGGTTATTTCAAAAACCATTTATTTTGAGCGGTTAACCACTAGGTTAAACCGGGGGTGGAAAAGACCTGAATAACCTAAAACCGGTTATTTTCGCAATAACCGCCATCCCTAATTCAGATTCTAATCAGATGGTAAACATGCCCAATTGGCAATAAGTCGAGCGAAACATTTCAGAAAATCGATAGCTTCGAAAGCCGTGCTTCAATCCACGTTTACGAAGGCTGAGATCTTGCATTCTCTTAAGGGGCTGTTTGTCTTTGCACTATCAGATTTCTACTGTGTAACAGATTGCGTCTTTCTTATCAGGAGCATGTTGTTATTCCAGTAAGATTTATGTAAACTGCAATTCAAGAAAAGTAAAATAAACTAAGTTCCGCTAACTAGTTTCAACTTTGCGATTTTTTCTTGTCGAAAATTAGTAGCTCAATTAAGAAAAAAGAATACATAATTTATTTGCTTCCAAATTATAGATACATTACAAATCTAAACTGTTTGGTCCTATTTTTTATATTAAGCCTAATAATTAATACACTAAGGTTATGTTGTGTCAAGGACACGAAGTTGAAATCGCAAAATATTGCAGGAAGGAATTATTGGAGCATCGTTCACACAAAATCCGTATGTGATATTGAAGTAAATGTTTTTCGTTACCCAGATAAAAAAATCTGCAGAAAAAAAAATTGAAGTTGTTTTTAAAATTTCTGCAGATTTTTTGAAGACAGACAAAATCTGCATTTTTTTCTTCAATTTAATCTGCATAAAATCTGCAAAAAAATTATTTAAATTTTTTTCTTTAATTATCCTGCAGATTTTTTAAAGACAGCAAAAAATCCGCATTTTTCCTTCAATCGAATTTGCATTTATTTAGCAGATTTTCACAACATCATTAAACTTGACCAATAATCTGTTGATTTTTTGAAGATTTAACTGCAATTTCATAATATCTGCATTTCTCTAAATACGTATTTTGCACCATATTCTCTAATATTGCAGTTTTATTTTCCAAAGGGTATAAAACAAAATTAGAATGTAATTATCATTATTATTTAATTTTACAGCAGACAGGAGTTTCATTAGTTCCTTCATCAGTTCCTTTTTCAATTAGTGATATCGACCATATACTTGTATAGGAAAGGAATGCATCAGCAGAAAAAATTTCCCAATCGAAGATTGTCTTATGCACTAAATTTTTTAAATACACCACTGAAAAAATGAATTCTAAAATAATATTCAAATTAAATATTCGAGATTTTACCGTTTTAACTTTTCGATCATAATTTAATTAATTTCCAATTAATTTACCAACTGTCTATTTGACTAGCTATTTTCCTCCAAAAAGAAGGGAAAAGTTTAGCTTGTGACCTTTCGATGGAGAGAAAGCTTATCAGAAAGAAAAAAAGGTGAAAACGAATTTATTGGAACAAAGAATCTAAATTGTAGAACAAAAGTATTACTAATCTCATCTATTACTCATCTCTATGACTTTGAAACACGCATTTTAACAATAGTTGAATTTTACACCACTAAATGGCCTCACTAGAGCGTTAAAACTCAAATAGATATTTTACCCCCTCTTGTGTAGTTCGGTTTGGTCATGAGGTTAGTGTTCCTGCCTGCCAACGTTTTGAACGCGGGTTCGAATCCCGCCCAGGATGAGGTTGAAGCTTTGTCGCAATCTGAATCGACATCGTACAAGTAAGTTAATTTCCAAATTAAATTAATTGAAATTAATAATTAAGCCTTGACTGCAGAAAATCTGAAGATATTGGAACACAGTTTTCTTCAGATATTCTACATTTTTTTCTGAAGAAAACATGTTCCAAATGCCTTCAAATTTTCTGCATATTTTTTTTAAAAATTTTTGCAGTTTTTTTTAGCTGGGTAGTAAATTCTATCGAGAAAATGATGGCATTTGTATGAAAATTCTGAATTTCTATGGATTTTTACTTTACTTACCGGACATTTAAGGATATTGGAAGTGCGAGACATCCATTTTCTCACCAAATCTCTAGGAGTAAAATCTGAATTCCGCCATATTGCCAACTCTAAGCCAATTTTAACTTTTACATTAAGCTTTGGTATGTTGGAAATCAGCAAAGACTTTCATAAAGATCCATGATCATCAGTTCATAGTAGAATTGTTCATAAAATTATCACCCAGCCCTGGCGCTAAACAATTCCAGTAAATCTGAACTATTGGGTCGCAACAAGAGCAATACGGGTAATGAGGTCAGTTACAAAATGACCATCAACAGCCTATGCACATCCCGTCCGTAGGACGAACATCTTGCCATCGGAAACAACCACACCACCATTACTGTACCCTCAGCGGAAGCAAGAACCAGCATACTGAGTAGCGCCATTTCTCATCCGCATACTGTGCCCCCCTGCCCTTGTGAACTCAAGTAGAAGCAAAAGTAATTAGGATATTAAAGGCAAAATACAATTTAGAACATAACTCTCGTGCAAAATTTAAAGGAAACAGCTTTGGAGGCAATACAAATAAATGTTTGCGAGTGTTTAACAATTTATAATAATAAAACCTAATTAGTGAACACAATTGTATAATTTATTCTTAAATTTAGGTATTAGAAACAAATTATAAATAGCACCCTCTTTTGTAAAATTCTTCATTACGAATAAGCTTTTTCCAAAAATGAACTAAACTACGCCAAGAACTTTGATAGACGAGTCAAGGACAGTTTCTCTCTTCTCCTTGTATCACATTCACAAAAGTTATTTGTTTATGTTTCCACATACCATTTCATCAAAAGAAATATACTTGCTACGGAAGAAGGTCTTTCCGAAACCGAAATCCATCTTTTACGACATTCGGGACACTGTAAGAATAAAACATCGGGATATTAATCCTAGATTATATGATGAATGGGATGAGTCGGAACTCCTTGTTTGTCAGCGAATGAATATAAAAGTTTCGCTCTGAAAGAAATAACGCTTATTGGTTCCTCTTCCTATTTCCAGATACGTTTGAGGATGAATTGTTTTGATACTTAATTAATGCGAGTGACGTGTTGGGTATTGAGCAAGTCGGTCATTTTGGAAAGACGAAGGATTTTGGTTACATATTTGTTTATTTAACGATATTTTATTATGGGAATTGTTTAATGATCTGACATCGAGTCGTCTATCAGATTTGAGATTTGGGACAACTATATCCCATCAGCATTATGGTAGACACATGGAAATGGTGTTGAACAATACAGAATTGTTTATTCAGTAAGTCTCGAGGTTGCATAGGAAAAAAGATTTTAAAAAGAGTTTCCTCCGAATTGAATCTCAAAAAAATATTCATTGCCAGTCTATATGAAATCAATGGGTTACGTTGCCTGATGGAAAGGTCTCAGCTTCAGAGTTGGAGGACCACAGGCTGGGTACCCAATTGTCTTGCAACACTTTTTATTTACGATCATGAACATCTGGCCATGGTTTTAAATTATAAATCTACCCCAAACAGAGGATTGGAAAGCAACAAATAAGGATTCGTAATGATACTGTGAATAGAAAACATAAGACAACCAGTCAGCTCTATTTTACACTTATTCTATTCTGAAACTTAGTAATGCAATATACGAATACACTACGCTAACATTTAGTTTTAAAAAAACGGGAAGCTAATCTGATTGATTTAACCTGACCAACTATGAAAACATTTGCGGTTAATCAAGACAGAGGTACAAAATGACTTCTAATACGATATTTAAAACCTATAACTCGTAGCTTAAATACAATCTAAGATTTTACTCTGTATCATGTGGCTAGGAAACCCTGGCATTTATATGAATGAAAACACCGTTTTTAACTGCACCATCGAGAAACTTAGTTCTAGTGATAACTTCATGACATTTAAATTTCAAGACCTCCATTTTGTCTCTAAATCTAACAGAAAATTGGGAAAATTCGGCATGTTAGCAAATGAATGCGAACTTCGAAGTTAAGACATGGAACATTAATACATGAGTAAAGAATGTCTTATATACACGTGGTCATGAGTTCACAGTACAAGTAAATATTATTTAAAATAAATAACTTATATCGAAAATTAAATGAAAAACAACATTAATACAAACACTGGGGGTTAACGAACAATGCCAGTGCACTTTCAAAAAATCTTTCATTTTCTGTGCAGCTTTGAAATATCCAGCATACTTTTTTGTCCTCTTCCCGTTAACTGACTGAGTCCGAAATTCAATGACCTGTCATTTGATGGATTTAGTCCAATTTTAGACACATCAATATATTTAAAATAATTTGCAAAGCCAGAACCCCAGACTCAACCACTGGACCAATTTCGATCCTTTTTACTCCATATGGAAGCTTATAACGTCTAGATATATCATAGCGATCAATGATCGTCTGTCCCTCCCACCCTACATTTTCGAGAGAAATCGAAAAATCACTTCCCCACCGTTCATTGTCTATGGGGGGAGAAACCTTGACAGAATGTTCCAGCCTGAGCCACTAGACCGATATCGGCAATTTGTATGTCCTATGAAAGCTTATGACATCTATACAGTATGTCATCAATGGTCGCCTACTACCCGCCGCGCTCCAATTTCGAAATATATCGCAAAATAAAACTTTGGCAAAGTCCTTCAGCCTCTACAAGCGTCAATTCGCCAAGTTGCAATAATCGTTAAAGGCTATTAATATTACGGGCGAATAGCTCGTCGCCGAAGACGGCTGATATCGATAATTTTGGTAACAAAATCCCATATCAAAATTCATTCTTCAAGCTTGCTGTGTGTCTCAATTATCAATTTCTAATACTGGCACTTAAGTAAGACTGACAGACAATGGTGAATCCAGGATTTGGGTCTGGGAGGGGCGGAGGTATAAAACATTTTGTATCGTCGTGACGAATGTCAAACCTTATGGCTTATGTAAACCAAAATATTTTAACTTTACAGACTTTACTCACCTGACAATAAGAAGCATAAAGAAAACTACAATACTTCCGATAATTTAATAAAAAACACAATGCAACAGCTAGCCAAAAACGTATTTTTGACCGAGTCAACGCTACAAATACGAGTGGAATGAGTACCAAAAAAGGGGAAATTTTCGAGCCTGTCAGAAGCCAGGAAGAAATGTTGTCACTTTTATAAAAGGGAGATTAAGTAAAAACAGCTGTAGTGATTTTAAATGAAATAAAGAATTCTGGTCTAGTTCTGGGGGGCCTGCAGTCCAATAGCCCCCCGGATTCGCCACTGCTGACAGACATTCAATCCTTCTACAGATTTGGTTCTAAGTTTGATACAAATATAAAATTCTAATTATAAGACCACATGCCAAATTTTATTCATCTAGCTCGATGCGTTTTTGAGACAGCCTGCTCACTTGCATATGAACGGACGTACAGGCAAACTCGTTTTTGAAAGATTTGATCCAAAATTTGACACAGATCTACAAATTCGTGCGACGATCACATACCATATTCCATCCTTCTAATTCTTTCCGTGCCTTGAGTTATCGTGTTCACAGGCGAACAGATAGACATAAAAATTTTCAAAAACAGTTTTTCATACTCAGAGAGGATGAGCCCTTAAATGCCCCGTGTTGCCTTAAGCAATATAGCTAATTTTGTCTTCTAAAATATTGAGAATAAGACTTAAGCTCTAAATGTCTGTTGTTGCCAGATAGGATAATACTGAAAATGTTATTAAATCAATTTATAACATATAGACGGTAGTCTGAGTGCTGACAAAAAATAGAAATAAATTGATGTTTGTCACTTGTGGCTGCATCATTTTTCTTTGTTTGTACGCTTGAGTCATAATTTATTCTACAATGTTGAAAGAAATTCTTTATCCTTATTATTAGTTCTTAAAATCCATCTGTGTTTAATATAGAATTTTATTAAGGAATTATTTTCTCATCTAAACCCCAGTGTTGCCGATTGGTAACAAACTATTTTTTAGCAGTAAACCAGACTTACAACAAAAAAGATTTCTAAAAAATATTTTCACATGTTTTGTATAAGAAATGAAAGCAAAAAAAAGAGAAACATTTTAAAAAAATCGGGCATTTAAGGGTTATAGCGGGGGCAATCATCATAAACACGAGGTGGAATTCTTTGAGGATTACAACATTTTCTCCTTGTATACTTTGAAAATCAGAGAGCAAAATATTTTAAAACTGATTAGAGAATTCTAAAATCACAAGAATCAGTATTTAGCATATATGAGAATATCCGTTTCAACATTATGAATTGCACATAAATCATATTCACACACTAAATCCCTAATGGGACATTTCCTAATTCATTGCTCACAATGAAGCACCTCTAGATGAAATATTCTCTCAAAAGTGAATGAAGTACTCTTAGAACTTTCATAGAAAAATCAAATACATTCTCTCGTCTCTGCATCACAAGCACGAAAGAAGTTGTTTATTTGCGTGTTTACCTCTGATTTCGCCTAGAGGGATTAACTTTCAACTTAATGAATGTCTTTTACAATACTGAAACCCATGTTTTTAGGACATTCAAGACATTTGAGAAACTGATAGCGGGGATATTAATCCCAGAAGATGTGATGAATGAGATAAGTTTGAATTCTTCGTTTGTCCATGAATAAATAAAATATTTTTATCAGTGAATGGAAAAAATAGAGATTGTCCCATTTGCAGGTATACAGGGTGTCCACATTTATTGTGGTCCAATAGCTAATTTCTAAACCGTTAGGGATAGACGTATAGTTCTAATTGGAAAAATGGTTTAAATAAAGCGAAGAATTATATGTTATGTTTATTGAGTAACTAAATATATTTCTGAAAAAGTTACGAATTCTAACTTTTGATATGTTTCCTCGGTCTTATCAGTCATATTTAGTAAAATAATTTTGGCATTCTAACATTTTAAACAAAAAAAGTCCCACTCTTCTACGACTAAAACTGAGCGAGTTATGGAGCTTTGAATTTCATGATTTTCAACCAATCAGTGACCTCGTCGAGAAAGTGCTGCGCATTGATTGGTGGATCGTCTTCAAGACGGCTATTCAAATGTGTAAAGTGGTCTAAGTCAGCGATATTCAAAGCTCCATAACTGTGTCAGTTTTAGTGGCAGAAGAGTGGGACTTTTTTTGTTTAAAATGTTAGAGTGTCAAAAATATTTCACTGAATATGATTGATAGCACAGGGGTACTGTAAAAAGGTAGATTTCGTAACTTTTTCGGGAATATATTTATTCACTGGCAGAACACATATTATAATTTTTCCGTTTATTTAAAGCATTTTTCCAATTGGAGCTATATGTCTATCTCGAACGGTTTAGAAATTAGCTATTGGATCACGATAAGTGTGGACACCCTGTATAACGGAAGAATTGCTTTCTATATTTCATTATTTCGAGTGATGTTTGGGTGCTGAGTACGTCATCTATTATGGAAAAACAAATTATGTTATTTGTATATTTGTGGTTTAATGATGTTGTTTGGATTTACTTGATGATGCTGTTTCATTTAACGATGTTATGTAAGAGTGGTTTTAGTGAGTGAACATCCACATAATTTTTATGATTGAATTAAATAATCAGAAACTTAGCAATAGTGCAAAACTGCAAATAATTTTATATGTCAGTTCATCTTTCAGATTAATATCATTTCCAGTTTTTAATTATTCCCTTTATATTAGTGGCTCTTTTATAATAACTTAATTTTTTTTATTTAATTTATATTATTTATTCGAAATGCTTCTTGTTTTTTCTTAAAGAAGATGTGATTACTCTTTAAAAGTTATTAAAATTGCGAAACTTTTATTGTAAGAATAGTTAACCTTCGTATTAAAGCAGTTGCACAATTAAGGACTAGCAAACATCTTATGGAATTTGGACATTTTATTACAAACTATAATTATTTGTGCGCAGTTTACAATATAAAACTGACCCAACTACAATTTGTTGCACACCGATTACTTATTAAACGATAATAAGTAAAATATAACAGCTACAACCCAAAATATGTATGCCGCAGTTGTTTCTAAAATGCGTCCAAAGGAGTAATACGTCCAACAGTGGCACAATATATCCTCTGACACTGAATAATTATCTGAGGCCAAAAAAAACGGTGCCATAGTGGAAAAATCATGATTTATCTTTGTATCTCTTCAAAAATGATGTCTTCAAAATTCGCAGTTCGGGTTCGCGCCGTTGATTTTTAGCCAAATCGTTGTGATGAAATCATAATAACCAGTGTTAGGTATTAATATGTTATTTAATTATTGATCGTTTTAATGCAATGTTTACACAGCGGAATATAACGTTAACACCGGATATACAACATTACAAGTCTATTGAATACTGCAAAAGTCTGTGGTAGCTGAAGTAGCACACGTAAACCTCACAGTGCATCATGTGAAAGTGTCTCGTGAAAGTCATATCGATATTGGTGCTACCGAATGTTGCAGAAGCCGGAATGCTTATGATCCATAGACGATTGGGCTGTCGCCGGTCGCTGCGCGCCCGATGTACCAGCCTCGTTCCGTCTACTCGTTTTCTTTCCGACGCAGTCGTACTCGTTCGGCACTGGACTTTTTAGGAAGAATCCCTAGTCCAGAATTAAAATTGATATTTTAAGCAAAATTCAGATTGACAAATACTTTATAACAGGGGTCGATCCATGTTTTTTTAGGAGCCCATTTTTGTGGAAAAAAATATTTTTGTGAAAATGTTTTTATCATGTAAAATCTTCAATTTTAGCAGTCATATTTCTATATTTTACGTTTAATATCAAAAGTGTTTCATTGAACCAAATATATGCAGTAATTTTATATAATACTGAAAAAAAAATATTCGTATATAGTATTTTGTGCAATGTCTCATTCAAAAATTTTTAAAAAGAAGTCAAATTAAAAAAAATAATAGTGCTTTATTGTTAAAAGTATATTGAAACATTGGACTTTCTGTTAACAAAACAATTATACAGAAATGCATCTTCGCTTTTAAAATCGATTTGATATAGAAAAGTAAGGATACTTAATACTGGGCAGATTTTCGAGAATCGTTGTTTGGCCGTGGAAAAATTTAAAAAAGGGATCATTTTTATAAAATGAAATTGTGTGAAAGGACCGTTTTAACGAATTTGAATTTTGTGAAGGGGCCGTTTTCATAAATTTGAATTTTGTGAAGCATCCGTTTTTATGAAATGGAATTTAGTGAAGGGGCCGCAAAACGGTCCCAATTTTCGCTTGGATTAACCCATATATACGTTACATTTTGTTTCTAGATATATAGATGTTATTCGTTGCAGGTAATAAGGAGACCCTGTGAAGAAAGGACATATCGAGGACAATTCTACTAATCCCCATTACAAATAAATATCAATCGAATACTTTTATATTCACACAAAAAATATCACATGCAAGAGAACATCAAAAATTCGAACCAAAAGTGTAGATATTTTTATAGCTCTCTTGGGTTTCAAAAAAGATAAATATGAAGTTATAAAATTTATTATTTTATTTTTTTATTATTTTGATGAAAATTATTTGCCAAAATCGATTTTTACCTTTGTGAGATTAACTCGTGTAATTTTTACGTGAATGTCTCATTATTCTTCTTATTTCAGTGTTTTGATGCGTATTAACCCGTTCAGGACCAGCGAAGGGAGCAAGTAGAGCTTCCCCAGGCCCGCGCGTCAAAACTCTGATGCAACATTATTCGAAAAAGTAACGGTTTTTACCGCCATCTAGTGCCGTTTAAAAATTCAAATAAAACGTTCAAGTTGCGATCACATATATGCGATGATGGGCTGTAGGGCACGGAAAGAGTGATCACATATATGCGATGATGGTCCTGAACGGGTTAATAGACAAGCGAACAAAAGTTCTCTTCCGGAAAATAATCTGGTTTTTTTTAGAGCAAGCTTCTATGCAGAATAGTAATGATTGCTTAGAACCAGGTTCATGAATTATACGGGATAGAAAAGAAATTGTTAAAACTAGTAATTGCATGTGTTAATTGTTTTTGATAATAGTTATAAGTTGTTATTGTACAACTCAACTCCAGGTTGCTGAGATACTTGTTCATACGTTTGTTTCCTTTTAATTCAAAAGCTCTTCCTCTCTTAATATTTTTGAGAAGCAAATTTAAATAAAGTTTACTTTGCTAAAATCATCGTTTAATTAATTATTACAGTTTATGTAATTCAAACAGAAACATCCTCTAATCGTGAAAAATAGTAGCGAAATTTGTTCTGGGGTACCGAAAGCATACGTAATTTCTTTTGTATCGGCAGTGACAAAATATCCGAGTGTGTCTAGGACACAGCCTAACATTGCTTTTTTCCAAGAAAGTTGAAATATATTTTGGATAAAATATCATTTAAATGTGAATAAAGTGGAGACTTTTTAAATTGCGTATTTATTGCTCCAGACATTACTCTCAGAAATTTCTTACGTTTTAAAATTCTAAGGAACCTACTCAGAAACAAGCGGAATGAAACACTCAAAGCAAAACTTTTTTCATGTTTTTATAGGTACACTAATAGGAAATAACTTTAAAATGATACTACCAAATTCAATGTTTTTTTTTTATCAAAATACAATTCATTGGTTTTCTTCTTTAATTGCAATATTTAATCCTTTTTGTGTAATATTTGACTTTTACCTATAAAAGTATGCAAATAAAGTTAAACATTCAGAGGACAATATTACGAAATTAATAACTGGAAAAAGGAATAATATTTTTAACATTTTTTCTATGTTCTTTAAAAGTAAGCGTATAATTTTCATACAGAGTTTTCCAAATGAAGATTATCGAATAAACAACTCCGAAAACAAAATTTTAATTAAACGGTTTTTCCTTGTTTTATTTTTGTCAAAAGAGTATTATTTTTTATATTTTTTTCCGTTCTGTGAAATGCAAACATGTGTGAAATGAAAGTTGAAGTAATTAGTTTGAGTAAAATGATAACTTAAAATTTGAAATAAATCCTTATTTTGAATTCGAAAACATCAATTCACGAAGGAAATGTTTTTAGTTGGAATAATACGAGCAGGTAAAACAATCCCTGAATTGTTTTAATTAAATATATAATTTCGATTCCTTTTGTCCCAAAATAGACGCTTCGGTTTTCAAGTAATTAAAACTTGCGGAAAGAATTATTTTTCGATTATCACAGAGTTTTTTGTTTATTTTATTTCCACTATTGACTTTTCCGGTTAAAAGAAGGCGGTTTGTTCTTTTCAATTACATTTGAAGATATTTAAGTGACGCGAAACAAGAAATCAATAATGAATTACGCTTAGATATAAAAATTCTTTTTACAGTTAACTAACCTGACGAAGAACGCATTTTCTGAATTAGAAATAAACAAAGGTTTTTTAAAAATTTATTTTTAATTATTGATAGCTCTTTCAAGACTTGTTAATTATCAAGTTGGCCAACTTTTATACGATGAAAAGGAGGGCACAAATAAAATGAAGCATCGTAAATAAAGAAACATTTTATTCATTGCCACATAATACAGAATACACTATAATATGATAAATGTATAATAAAAACATTTGCAACATTTTATATTGCAATTATCCATACATGCCTATCAATTTTTATTTAAATGAGTTCAACGGATCGTCTCGTCATCGATCGAATACGGATATTTACAGATTAGTCTTCGAATATCGAAAAAGAGGACTCTTTTCGAGGGAGGACAGAACTTCTACAAGAAGAAGGGACTCCCTAAATTAGGGCGATTATGCAATATTTATGCATGCTAATTTACTTTACTTGTTATTATTATGATTGATCAAAATTTTTTCGATGTAAAATAAAGTTGATCCAGCTTTGCATCATCTTGTACTATCTCTTTCAAATTTGGAATTTTATGCTATTTGGTAAAAATCAAAATTAACAAACTATTACTTTTTCTGACCAGTTTTTTAAAATAAATTGGGAAAAATTGTGTGTAATCTAGCAAGCCAAACCCAAAACCCAATTAACTCCCTGAACCCAGCTAGAGCGAGAATTCCAGTCCCTGAAAAACTGGAGTCAATTTTCGTTCACGAAAACATAATGGAATCCTCCCTTTCTTTACAGAAATTCCAGGAGGACGACACCTAAGGTTGGGCTATCAATTGTCAACAAAGAAATGAACTACTTTTCTCCCGTAAAATTCAGTCAGTCGCCCAAAACTGCCTGAGTCCGGCCTCTGTCGAATGGGGCGGTTTGAGGCGGATTAGGGCTCATAGAGTTAATTATCTCCCAATCAGTTTGTAAATACAGTACAACCCCGCTTACCCGACTAAAAGACGATTAACGAGGACGGATAACGATTTTTTTCGGTTAAGCCATGAGCATCTATTACTATTTCGTATCTAATTACAGTATAAGTTTCTGATATGTCTGTATATATGTGGGTAAAACGAATTCAAAACTCTCTTTGTAGGCTACACCTACGTTCTTTATTAAAGTTAACCCTTCGTCGGACGCAATATTCGCACCGGCTAGTAAGGATGCAATGCGTCTGACAAGCACAGGTAAACAATATCGTAATTAATATTGTTAATACCCATTAATTTCATTTTTATCATTCTAGAAGCAATCATTTGGGGAGGCGTAAAAGAAAAAGTGGGGATATCTGCAAAAAAGTATCGCCTTCGAGAATATTTCCGTGCTACGTGTTTTTTGGAATTACGATTTCAGAGGCGTTTCGGATATCCAGGATTTCGTTAAACCCAAGTTCGGTTAACCGGGGTTTTAATGTATTTCAAAACTAAAAATTGTTAAATCTTTTCTTTCTTCAAAAATAAAAGTAATGTTTGTTGACCAAATATTCAAATATTTTTATCAATAATTTTATATCATTTCAATTTTGTGCAGCACTATCATAAGATTAATCGAAAAATATGCTTCAAATTCTCTAGTAAATGAGTTTTTTTACTTAAATTTCAAGACGCTTATTAAAATTTTATGATTCAGTGTAAGAAATAAGTCGAATGAAAAGTGAATGCAAGCATAGTAGCTGAAGAATATGAATGATGCCTCAAGATTCCAGTGACGCTTTTTGCCGACGCATTTTTGAGCAAGGATTATCGAAAGATGATTCCACGCAAGTTGTGTCACACTTTGAGAATGAACGATAAAAATAAACGTACAAATCTTCGCACCTAAGTTTCGAAATATTATATTTTACTATTCTTTTATTTTTTCTGAGACAAGAGATATGATTAGAATAAATATCATATTTTTCTTCTGTAATTCGAAAGGCTTGCACTAGCGTTTGAAATGCTGTGGTTCAACTATTTATCTCTATACAGTGTGTGAATTTCAATGTTTTAATACGCATGAAAGAATTGGATCATAGATGAAATAATAGTGTACTGTAAGCTACGCGTTTAAATTCTATGAAAAACTAGAACTTATACTGTAACTTAATGTTTTTAATATTAATTTTTCGTGCAAAATAAATAATAAAAGTTTGAGCAATCAGACGGCCAGATATTTTGATGGGTTTGATTAAATACGACTAAATATTATTTTTCAATTTTTTATCGTTGGGTATTTATGATTCTTTTGATTGTAACGCTCCATTAATTTTATTTATTCTTGCTAAGTATTTTTACAACCTTCAATGTTTCCGATTAGCATCGTTTCTTCGTTAAATACAATTGTCTATTAGTTTTTTCTTGATTAGTTTTACGAGATAATTTTAACATGGTAAAATTTTTACATATAAAATAAACTGTTTAGCTCGGCTTTTTTCTCATCTCTCGAATTTTTAAATAATGTTTCTCCTTTTTTATAAAATACTTTTATCATCAATTATTATTTTCTATTTATTATGCGTGTTTATATATTCATTCTCTTTCTTTTTTCAAAAATTTTTTATGTTTTATACCCATTTATACATTTTCAATACAAATATTGTCTTCTTTATTTATTGATATTTAGCAAATTGTTTCTAGGTAGAATTTCGATTGACAGTTTGTCATTTAATTCTATCTTTTCACTCCCTTTTATTCACTTCATTCAATTATATTTTGCCTCAATGATATTGCCATCTTTATTATTTCTTTTAATTATTCTTTGTTGTTCATAATTACTTTTGCTTAATACACTTATTGAACTATCAAATATAACCTACTCCGAAGCCTCGTGCAATACAAGTGCATGTGGCGAACAAAAGGCAACTCAAATCCAATAAATATTAACGCCTTTTAAACAGGTAAGTTATTCTTTCTACTTTTTTATTGCATTATTATTAGTTTATCTTAAATAGCTGAAATTAATCTTTAAACTGACACTCACCGTTAGTTAAAGAGCATTTGATAAATATTTATCTGATTCTGTTTGGTACGGATTGTCATGCTTCAGTAATTTTTGTATTAGGTATTCTAAACATATACGGTTTGTTTTCTAAAAATGAAATTCAGAATAAATCTTTCATAATTTTTAGTGAATTTGTACCTTATGATGTATTAATTAATGAAGCATTTATCTTTAGTGTTTTCTCATTTTCTTGATTTCGATGTTCTTGTCATAGGTTAAAAATATTCACTTGTTTGATGAGATTATCTGTTAATGTTAACCTTGTATTTTTTACCCAGAGCTTCTGAAATCTTTCGTTATTCTGAATTTTTACATTATATTTATTTAATCATAATTTATATATTATATTTTGAATAAACATAATATATTGAATTTATATATTATATTTACTTTTTGAATTTTGACTAACAACACCTACACTTCCTGTTCCCCACCTTCTTGGGTTGACCGAACCCGTGTTGTAAGTCATCGCATTTGAAGTTCAGAAAATCTGATCACTAAACAAAAAGTATCGCATTACTTTGAGGATTTTATAATTTTACACCAGAGGAGTCCAAACCTATTTGCAGCAGTAATTTATAGCAGTATCTAATATGGGAGCAATATTTACAGCAATATCTAATATCGGCTAATTTATAGCAGTATCTAAT
>BGPR01000863.1:114989-133039 GCA_013235015.1 Araneus ventricosus
TTACAGCAATATCTAATATCGGCTAATTTATAGCAGTATCTAATATGAGAGCAGTATTTACAGCAATATCTAATATCGGCTAAATTTCAGCATTCGACTTTATTACTTATTTGTAGCGTTTCAAGTTATTTAAAAAAATTTATATATAATTAAAATATTATTTAAAAACTGAAAACAGTACATTTAATAAACTTTTATAACAAGATAGAAATTCAAAGAAACTACTTTACTTACTAACAGTCTTAAATTTGGCAAAAAGGAACACAAGTTAATTGAGTCAAGAGTTTTTATAAATTTATACAAAAATGAAAAATAAGTTTAGCCATAGACGAGAGAATCTTAACTCCGTTTCTACTAACATGAGTGTCTTTAAAAATTTTGTGGTAATTTAAAACCTATTACCGTATAAATTCGACGTTGATAACTATGTTGAGTTATGGGGATCGGTATATGACTTTATAGGGCAATATATTTATTGCCTTTTCTCTACCAACAAGTATCATCGAACGTCTTTCTGAATGATTTACAGCACTTCTTTTAAGGGTGATGCCATTTTTTATTGCAAAATAAACTTTTCTAACGGAGTGATAAAGATCCTCAGCTTAATATGTCTTCGAAAAGTTGAAGTGCAGTTTCTGATACAGTAAGGACGTTCAGTTTACCGATAATATAAGATATGAACTTAAGTGATGCATTTGACGATACAAGTGCTGGCTGAACGAGTTATTTCAGAATTCTCTATAGCTGTATGAAACATTTTAATGTAAAAGAAAGACATTTTTAATGACAGGAATATCAGTGAAATAAATTTAATAACATCAACCAGTTTAAAGGACATTGTTCAGTTTCTAATTCCTTTTCAATATCTTAAAGCAATGCATAAGTGGAAATTTGCAATATTTTCATTACTTTCTTTATTATTTTTTACATTTTTAAAAATTATTTATCGCCATTTACATATTTAATACTTTTTACTATTTTTTTAAGAATAGTACGAAGAGAAAAAATTGTAATAGTAGCCTCGTCCTTTTAATGAATTTCCACGTTTCAGACTTCCACGTGTTAAAAAAAAAGACGGATGAAATTTGATATGCGGTCTTTATAACAAAAGCAGTAGATTTCTAATTAATGTTGGATGAAATCCGTCTGAACCTTGTTCCCACAGCGTCTGACTTGGCAAACCTCGAGTCGCTCAAGTTTCGTACTTGTGGACTGTGATCGGTGGAATTCTGACAGTCGCACCTTTTCTACGACGCTTTGCTTGTCAAATATCTCGGAAGTGCTCGAGTGAACGGATGTACTGACGCCGTCTAACCACTCCCCCTCCTTTGACGTGCGAGCTATTTACCGCCATAACGCGGGAAACAACAGATATACTTACAAGCCCACGAGCCACATTGATTCTTCCTGTTCCGACGACAGGGAATAAAACCTTGTTCCAACGGCCGGCGTGTGGCTTGGCCAAACCTCGAGTAGCTCGAGGTTCGTACTTGCGGATTGTGGTTGGTTGAATTCAAACAGCCGTGCCGTTTCTACGGTGCGTGACTTTGCAATTATCTCGGAAGCGCTCGAGTGAACGGATGCATCTGGCCTTTCTACTTTCCTTTGATGCGCTAGCTGTTTACCGCCAAAACGCGGGAATCGACAGTTGTACTTACAAGTCCACGAGCCACATTGATTCTTTCTGTTCCGACGACAGGAAATAACGCGAACCGCGGGCGAAACTCGTGGAAAGACAGGCCGTTGAAACGCAGCTTAACGCTAACCGAGGATGAAACTCGTGGAAAGACAGGCCGTTGGAACGCAGCTTAACGCGAACCGCGGACGAAACTAGTGGAAAGACAGGCCGTTTGAACGTGGCTTGTGGAAAGCCTGTCTAAGTCCGAGTGCATGTGAACAAGATAATTAAAAAATTCAACGAGCTGCATAGTTGAAATTTGGCACATGGTTTTACTCCTTAAATATTAGATCAGTATCAAACAATTCTAACATTTTAGTAGTTTTTGGACAAATCCGGAGAGGATGAATTCTCTTTATATCTGTATATTCGTGCGCACGAAAACGCGATAGCTCAACAAAACAACAAGCTAGGTGTTTGGATTTTAGTACAGTAATGCCTCGATTTTCGTTGATTTCCGTTATCGTCGGTTTCGGTTTTCGGGCGAAAAGTTTGTCGTTCATTACACAGGAGTCTGCAGGACATACGCCTATGAAAGATAGTGGTAATGTTATTGGTGATTGTAAAGGTAATTGGTGTAGTGGTGTACCATTTAGAAACTCCTACAGTGTTTAGCAATTTCAAATTCATTTTATATTGATTTCTTATTGTTTTAGTATAAAACATTATTTATTCTTTGTAAAATATATTTAATATGTATTTTGTAGTGTCTAAAATGAATTAATTGGATTTACATTTATTCATATGGAAATATTTATCTCTGTTTTCGTCGGTCGGAAAGAATACAAAATTTAGTTAAACTAGGAGGAACCTTATGAGGAGGTTAGGACTGAACTAACGATTATATCCAATGATTTAGCTAGAAGTACATTTGTGCAATAAGTGTTGCCATTACATAAATGCATGAGCTTATGGAACTACAGCAGCCTCAATTGCGAGATTATAAAAAAATTTTAATGACATGTCTAAGTAGCTATAATATAACGCATAATAATGAAAAGAAATCACCGAATTTAATCAGCATTAATCTTAATACTTATATAATTTGTATAAGACATTATACTTAGTGTAATGATAGTAGTTATGAATTTACTTACTTACTTACTCTTAGTTATCTTTGCATTGCATTCATGTGTAAAGGAACTTTTTAATAACTCTTAAGATAGTTTTTCTCGGATAATAATTATCCAGTGCTACTTCAAAAATCAAATGAATTCTAGACATGAAGACATCATGTATAATTATCTAAGCATCAACTTTCTCATGGGCTGTCGGATGATAAATTGATAGTTTTGAAATGTAGCCTTTATGTGAACCCGCGAGCTTGCAAGTGTGGTGCGAACGTGATTGTTTTGTCATTAACCGTTTGAGTGCGGCGGTGCCGCAAATGCGCGCCGCACTCAAACGGTTAATAAGTACTCTCAAAATTTCACTCTCGTGAATTTCGTTCATTGCAGATGATAAATTACTGTTTAATCGCTGGTTATTTTATTTTTCGGCATTTTTATTTAAGTACTCAGCATCTTGTTCTTCATCATGCTAGCGCTGTTTACATGCAGAATGAGATGTTCGATGCTTGATTTCTTAGATTCTGAGCGAATACAGATGGAAGATTCTATCTGTTTTCGCTCTTGGTTTATTAATGGCTATCTTATGATAATTTTGTTCGAACATGCCACGAAAAATGGAATAATTTTGTTTTGAAATATTTTAGAGTGCGAAATTGCTGTATAATTAAAAGCCTTAGAGTCAGGGTATATATAAAGGTGTGGACCACTTAAATAAATTATCTTGGGATTTAATTGAGTAGTGAGTAGACAGGGCAGATAAATTTATTTTGAAATTTTTCCATGAAACCAGTACCTATATAATTAAAAACTAGATTCTTTCTGATTTATCAAGGTGAAAAATAGCACATAGCCTTCTTCTGATTTAATTGAAATTTTACATTAATCAAATTTGAGTCGAAGAAATCAATTATAAAAAAAAATTCTGAACATTTTACAACAAACAGTAAAAGTAAGGACAACGAAAGAAAGAAAAAAAATGACAGGAGACTGTCTTTTTTAAACAGCCGCCGATGTTAAAGGCGTAGGACTACTTTACTAGCGTGACTCTTTTCCGATTTTCATTTTTTTTGTAACTTCTGTTGTTGCCCTTTATCTCTGAAATAAGACATTAGTTATGTTTTTAACATATGTAGTTATCGATATATAGAGGATATCGTCACCATTTAATGTGTATTTTTGCCCAAGTTTGCGACTCAGTAGTCGCTGAACTACAATTCCGATTTTCAATTTTCTTTGTAACTTCTGTTGTACCCTTTATCCCTAAAATAAGACATTTTTATGTTTTTAACATATGCAGTTACAGAGATATAGAGGATCTCCCATACCAAGTTTTGTGACGTTTTGGCGTGTGCATCAAATTCCTTATTGAGACCCCAATGGGAGGAACGTAATCATACGTTAAAATATGATGAACCGTTCTGTTTTAAAGAGAATGTAACGAATGATTTACACTTTTCTGCAATTAACAAAGTAAAACACAAAAAAACGAACATAAAATGGAAAAGTTTCATATCACGGGACGTTATTTGGATGTAAATCTTTAAATTTGCTGTCAATATCAGATACCAAATTTCATTTATCTAGCTAATTGTGTTCTTGAGCTATCATGTTCGAATACAGACAGTTTGTGGAAAACGCTTCATCATTTTGTTTCTCTTAGACACCAACAGGAACTCGACTCGCTGCAATGCTGATATCTTTCTAATTCTTAATGGTATTCGACTGTAATTTTTATATAAGCTGCCCAATATATCTGACCTTCAAATTATAAATTAAAAAATATATAATATTTCGCACATACGCAGCAATAACTTATTTACTATAATTACTCACATTTCCTCTAATATTCAAAACATTTACTCCAACTTTTAACATAATACGTTGCTGATGTATTGTCGAGTATTCTGTAAGTTTCGCATAATTTGGTTGAAAAACTTTACTTAATTTTATAAGCAAAAAACATGCTAAAAATTTGGAATTTTTTACGAATTTTTCTGTCGTAACTTCAAAGCCAGATATCAATTGCAACTTATGTAAAAAATTCCAGTAAATACTGTTAATATTTAGAAAGGCATCGTCAATGCAGGGAGATGAATTTGGGTTTCACCCTAAGAGAAGCTAAATGATGAGAGCTCTTGCATAAATTGATATTTTTTAAACTTGAATCTTCAAACAGTAATATTGGATTTTAGGAAAGTCAAATATCAAGAATACCCACGTATACTTATAAATTAAATGTATTATTTAAATTGCATTTCGACGATAACTATTCGAAGAGTTCAAGTTAAAAAAATATCGTTTGGTGCAAGAATCTCCATCATTTAGCTTCTTTTACAGTGCAACCGAAATTCATTTGGTTGCAATGCCGATATCTTTCTGAATCATATAATTTAATTGGGATAATTCTATAAGCTGCGCTATATATCTGGCTTTGAAGTTATGAAGGAAACATTGCGCTATCGCGCATGTGAAGTAAAAAATTTTTTACTACAAATATTCAGATTCCCTCTAATATTCAAAGTATTTACTTCAAATTTTGACACTATGCATCTCTAATAAGATTGTATGTATTTTATAAGTTTCGTAGAATATAGTTGAAAACCCTGTATGCTGTAAGCAAAACACATGAAGGAAAATTTTGGAAATTTGGAAAAGGCTGTATTTCGAACACGTGATTCTCCTAATCCATTTCAAAATTTTCTATATTCACATCGCAGCTCCAGTCTTGATATCCTCAGGAATATTTTTCGGCAGATATTAGGACTTGATACTTTTAAAAGGCAGTTATTTTCACAATTTTATAATTTCAAATATGACATGGTTGAAATTAAAATTTTTTTACATATAGTGCATAAAATCGGTATTTTAGCGCACTGCACTTAAAAATTCTGTAATTCGTGTTGAAAATCCTATCTTCTGTTAGTAAAGAAATTAAGAATCGTAATTAGTCATTTTTAACAATTATTCGCTAATTTATGGCTTTAATTAATGAATTGCGTATTAAAATAACTTTATGGGTTTGACACAACTGTTTTACTTTTTTAATAGCTATCTCTTTTATAAAAACTAATCTGGGAACTGGATCTGTGATCCGAAATAATAAATTTCTATATTATTATCTGATCACCAGAGCCGTCAACATCAATTAATAACAAAATACACTAATTAGAGCAGAATTAATTAATTTTTTGTGTTTTAACTTTTGCACAATTTGCATCACCGCGTGATGTATTAATTAATCTGCAACACTACACCACACTAAAATCGATGAATTATCTTATTAATGTGATTTTAATGTTCGTAATTATACTAACTCACCCAGTTGTTCATTATGAATATTTCATACCTTCAGATAGTCATCCTAATTAATTTAAAGGTAAGATTATATAATTGCTGTTTCTTGACACTTCGGGTTTTTAAAAATTATTTTTACCTTCGTTTCCCTGCTTCCAGTTATGACTTGAACGCTTCCTTTCATTTTGAGGTGAAGTTTTTTTCATTTACTTCTTATTTCTATTTTTCCTAAATGAAAATATCATTTAAGAACTGAGAGAATTCAATAAAAGTAATAATTATTTTTGTTAAAATGAAATGAAAGTAATAATTATTTGGATTAATGTTTTGAAGTTTTCCTCCCTTTAAAATATTATCAGAATTACGAGATGCAATGACGTTTTCAGACCCAATTAATCGTTTTTGATAATGCAGTAATATCCTTAAGCTATTAACCCTCTCACTGAGTATGCCGCGATTTCCGCGTAGTCTGTTTTCTACTGAATCCTGTGATTTTCACATGCTAATGTGTTTACTTAGCACTTGGATCATTCTAATAAAGCTTTGCATATAAATAATAACTCATTTAGTTCAACGGTGTTTGAACACGTTTAATGCACGTTGCGTCTGAATAGCGATTTAAAAAACAAATTACACAGTCAGAGGGTTAAAATATATAATAATGGTTAATGTATTCAACATAAATTTTATATGAAAGCAATAATTAATTTAAAATTAGGCCAACTATGAAGGCATCCTTAATCATGTTATTTATTAATTTATTTATTCAAAGAAAGTACACTACAGAGATGACTCCATTTACAGAGTGCATGATCAAAAACATACGAAAAACACAAGCCACAAAGTGAATTAAAACACAAAGGAAAAAAAGCAACTGCAGAGAATACAACAGTTCAAAGCTTAAAACCTCATCAATTATAAAAATGTAAACACATAAATGTTATGAAATATATTATGAAATTATATTATAAAATTTATTAAATACGTAAGTGGTTCAAAAAGTAAGGCAACAAGAGCTATCATGGGTGTGCAAATTCCCCATGCGGATTAAATTCCATCTATAAATAGAATAGATGATCATGGCATTCAATCGTCACCGGCAGATGGAGATAGTTGCGCCGTTGGGCTCAGAAATATCTGGTGGCGTTGGCGGATACATGGTCGGCGACTGAAGTGCTAAATGTAAAAGGCCACGGTAATTGGATTGCCTCTCCAGCATTTAATACAATATCAGGCGGATCTGATCTTGTTTTAAATGCTGTTTCTTTCCTGCACCGCATCGTTACAGGGGACTTAAGGTGTATGCATCATGTGACACCTGAGACGAAGAAAGCATCAATGCCATGGAGACATCCCTCATCCCCCATAAGAAGTTCTAAATAGTGTCATCCGCGAAGAAAGTTATGGCCACAGACTTTTTGGACCTCTAGGGTTTGCTGCTTGTTGATTTCCATACGCGTGGAGTGACCGCTAATTCTGCAAGATTTTGTGCCAGGCTGGAACTTTTGCACAAGGCAATTCGCAGGAAACGACCGGGAGTGCTCTCGAATGGTGTCCTATTGTTGTATGACAACGCCCGACCGCATACGGTCTCGGTTACACGTGATTTGAAACAGCGTTTCCGATGGAATTTTTTGGGACACCCTCCCCACAGCCCAGATCTCGCATCAAGTGATTTTCATCTCTTCTGGTCGTTGAACAAGTACCTGGCAGGTCATCATTTCAGAACCGATGCCGAAGTTCAGGAAGCCGTCCTGAAGTGGCTCCGTGACCTGGACCCTGATTTCTTCTATGCCGGTTTCGATTGATTGGTTTACGGGTGGCACAAATACTTCATCAACCATGGTGACTATGTGGAAAAGTAATTATACCCGTGCCTTTCTGCATTTTTGATTTCGTGAATAAATATTTTCTCTCAGAGGAAATGTTACCCTACTTTGTGAACCACCTATATGTATTAACTTTTTCTTTAAAGGTTGTACAGATGCTGTACCAAGAGAACGTTACTTGAAGAATAGAGCAGCTGCTGTAATAGTACACAATTAGGAATTAACTTCTATCAACAAACTAATAGATCTCTTCTTCAACCACTTGATTGATTGGTTTTGCTCTCCTGTCCTATAAAGTTACTGCATGTGTGATGGGCAGTTTGATTGTTAATGATTTCAAATAAAAACAGTCACCGAGAGCAAAACCGGGTCCCACAGCAAAGTTCTGGCATGTAGGCCTCCATACACGTGGACGGGATCCCACTTATGAAAATGAACACAGGGTGACAATTATTGAGCTATATGATATAAAAAATAAAATTTTCAAAAACTACCGAGTTTAAAAATTTTATTAAAATTTTAAAAGTAATTACAGATATTCGGATTTAGTTTGCGACATGTTCGATATGCTTGAAATCAATAGCTATGACATGGCGCAGACAAAGAGCAAAATTCTGCAAAAATCGCTGAAGTGTCGAGACATCGATACTACCAGTTCTCTCGAACTTTTCAATCCCATTTTTGATTGTTATAACACTTGGACCTGTTGTCTTCAGCTTGTACTCGGTCGCAAATTTCCTTTGAGCCGCAATGGGGCTGTTATTGCTCGAATAGTAGGCCTTGGCGATTGATATACGCTCAAAAACGCTGTATTTCGACATTTTCAACGAAAAATAAACAACAATAACAGTGCGCCAGCTCAAAAAAGTCCCAACATGCCCTGTATTCAACCGCCAAGTTTTAACAGAATCTCGCCAACTGTCCAAAAGTTATCATGGTTTTTTCATGCAGCTCAATAATTGTCACCCTGTACCTACAACTGGCAAATAAACAAGATTCAATGAGAAGCGACCCTGCGTCAGTGGTCTTTACATTCGACTGAAAATTAGTAGGTAAAGTGTCATCCCAGAAATCCCATCCCTTACGAATTATGACTGTGGCGATCAGCAGACGGAAGTCTTTCTCCCGTTTGCCCAGTCATGTCTCGTATTGTTAGGAAATTTGACTTCTAGTGACCTTTTCTAGTTTAGATTAATGTAATGAGAATATACGAGTTTTATATTCAGAGAAAATAAATGTACACATATTGCTTAGCTCATGCAGGGACCAATTTGTCATGGATAATAATAAATTACTCTTGAAAATGCGAAAAGAGTATATCTTCATATCCCGGACCGACGGATTATACTGGGACGGGGCCTGGAGGTTCCTGCCCCCTCCCCCTTTCATCTGGCGTGTACAAAAACAACAACTCCAGGCAATGAGAATGAGAGAGTTTCATATTCAGAGAAAATAAATGTAAAGATATAGTTTTTTTATTGCCCTCTCTACTCCAAAGGGTTTAAAGCATGTGACGAGTCCGCGGGAAGAAAATTTCCGATATAAATATTAAAATAATACAATACAAAATAATAGAATACAATATAATACAAAAAATTAGGTAATACAATACAAAAATATAAGCAAAATCTCTAATACTAATAAAGATGGATGTCTATCTGTGTATGTGTCTATTGGCGGTGTGCAGAACAGACCGTAGAACATAGAGCTACCAAATTTGGCACAAATATACTTTGGATGCTGAAGATGTACACCTCGGAGCTGTTTTTAAAAAATTTTAATTCAAATTTAAATTATTTAAAAATTAAACCAAATTTCGTCGTTTTTTGCCAATAACTTCTGAATGAATTGATTGACAAAGAAAGTTTTCATGTCATTCTAAAGAGCAAACAATTATCTTTTCAATGATACCAGTTTTATTATTGTAAAAAATTTCTCTATTTTTTATAAATTTTTAAAGTCATCGGAACTTTAAGGTCGCTGGTTGCGAGAGTAGAAATGGCATAGGGGAGGCGGGGCGTAACAGCTGTAATGACCGCGAGTATCTTCAAAACAAAATTATTATTGTTGTAATCGCTTCGGCAGTTCATGTTCTAAAAATGGAACGATACAAAGAAGATTAGCATGGTCCATTAGCAGTCCCTTTCCAAGGATGCCACGCAAAATGGTGAAACGTTCCACATTTTTAACACTGATCTGAGAAATGCGCTTAAGCTCCTATCCTTAAAGAGTTTATTCTAAGCCAAAAAAAATCTTTGAAAATCTCCCTAATAGTAAAAATCACTTCATTTAAATTGTAAGCGCTCGAGATAAATTTTATATAAATAATTCCCCTCTTTTCAGCATTCTTTGCCCAGCCCCCCAATATTTTTTTTTTGCCATTACAACTCTTTCAAACATTCCCTACCACGGGCTCGGTAGCGTAGCGGTAGCATATCTTTCTTCCATCATTGCACCTTGAGTTCAGGCAGCGCGTGAATTTAGCCTTCGTCAGTGTCAACAAATGCTTCATCTTTTCCCCCTGTTTTTTGCATACCTAAAAGGAAATATTAGATTTTAATTCTTCCAATACTCTCATTTAGCTTTTTCTTATTTTATTTAATATTATTTTCTCAGTAATTTTTAAACATTTTTTTTAAGTTTTAAAATTCTCTCCTCATCTAAATTTTTCTCAAATTGTACAAAATTTTTTCCACAATGTTATTATCGGCGATTAATTAAGCCTAATAAATAGCTTTAGAATAGTTTGTTGTTTTGTTATGCACAGAATAATTATTCAAGATTTGATTTTTTTTCATGCATTTCAATTCACTAATTGTTTTATTTGTAAATGGATGTTTTTGTGACTAGATTTAAATGGTTATCATGAATTTAGTTTTGCGCTTCACAAAATGTAGTCAATTCTTTCTTTTTTTTCACAGAAAAACTTTATTTAGTTATTTTGAGTTTTAATTAGTTTTAATATGTAAATTATTTTTAGCTGAGAAATTTATTTATTGTACTTCATATTTTTCATTACTTATTATCTTTTCCATTTTTTAAAGAATCTTTTCACTTATCATTTTTTTAACATTTACCCAGATAGCATGTAAGTTTGCAGCAAGTTTGATTTTGACTTGATATTATTATTGTCATCGCAAATTTGACCCGCCAAGCTTGAAGCGAACTTGTAGCAAGTTCGCCGTGACAACTAGCGCCACCTCCTTGGAATGTAAATTTGAAAAACAAGCTTGATGCAAAGATAACACAAAGAACTAATTATCTTTTGTCTCTGTTTAAAAAAGAACATCCGATTTTTAATAGCATCTCCTAGACCGTCCTTCTTTTTATTAATTCAATAAATCAATGATAATTTGTAAAAAAACTAACTTTTTTATATAAAAAAAAATTTGAAACATTTTCCATCTTTTTTACTAAATATAACACTCGCACTTTTAAAAAAACTATATTGCCTTTTTCTTAATGTTGTATTTTTAACGTTTATAAACAAAATTAAACCGAAAAAACAGTCAATGTTTGTTGAAAAATAATAACTTATACATTTTGTCCCATTTTAAAGTAATTACTTTTGAACTCTAATATCATAATTTATTCTACTAGCAAAACGTAGTTATTAGCGAAAATCGCTTTCTCTTTGACTTCAAATCATATTCTCAACTCAAAAAATTAATGAAATCAAGAAAATAGTTTAAAATATATCTTATACGAATCGAATCGAACGATGTATTAGCGAAATCCATCTTCTCCTCTCAGAGTTTAACTGGCCGAATGGTTAGCGCGTCTACTTCGGAACCGGTTGATCGCGAGTTCTATCCCGGGTTGTGTTCGTACTCTGTTTTTGCTATAATTTGCAATGCAAGCTTGCTGCAAGTTCGGCCCATGGTGACTTCGAAGCTTGCGTTAACTTGCTGCAAACTTGTTTCACACTTGCACTCTTGTCGTGTCAAACTTGCTGCAAGCTTGGAGATTTGCAGTGCAAGTTTGCTGCAAACTAAAATTGCCATCTGGGTAAATATAAGGGATTAACTCAAAGTTCATTATATGCAAAAACATCCTGTACATTTTCGTTTTGTGTATAAAGAATTAAAATTCAGTTATACTAACTAACCTGTTCACTGTTTGTGTTTTTAAATTCATTTCTTTGTTCGTATTGCAATTATTGCTTTCAGCTTACAAAAATTGAAATGTTGAAAATGTCAGCCTTAATTGCCTTATTACTAGTAATAAAAGACTGGCCAACCAACTGGTCGCTGTGGGCGGCTAGGAATAGAATAAAAGTAATACAATACAAAATACAAATGTGAATATAAATATAATAAAATATAAACAAAAACATGATAAGTAAAGACAAACATGAATAATAAATTAATACAAATAAGCGTAATAAATAAAGAAACCTACATAAAATAAAAAAATGAAAATTTTATAAAATCTAATAAATAGTAAAAAAAGCAGGGCTCCATTTGCCATGCACAAAAAATATCACTCTTGAAATTGATAAAAGTTTTTTTTTCTTCCAATCCCTGGCCGATGGGCCCGAATCACCCTGGGCCCGAGCCCTCCGCCTCTGTGCCGGCCTGAACAAGAATAGTAACCCCAGGATCGATCGAGTGAAACCGGAGATCTTATTTTCTAATTCCCTGAAAAGCACTGCTCTGTTTCCAACCCCAGAGTAAGAGGTTATTGAGTTTTCCTCTAGCCTATAATCTTAGGGCCAGTTGAAAGCATTTTGATTAGATGAGGTGAAACTTGACATAATTGGCCATGTATTGCTATATAACATAAGCTTATTTCTTTATAATATATTAAAGAACCTATACATGTTCCGAACTTCAATATGAAGCATGTCGTAAAACCATGCTCCATATTTATTGCTTTCATATTAATGATTTCGGGCATTAATAAAATGTTCGAATTGGATAAATATTTGTTAATGATTCATAAATTATGTAATAAATAACATCATCATTGAACATATAATGTTATGATCCACCTTTATTACCTTGTAACAGATTAAAGTATTTTGACATCGTACCGAAGTGTATCAGAAAACGATTTCTTATGTTATTGTATGCTGCCGATGTTAGTTTCGGAAAAGCCGTGCACGATTATTTAATTGATGAGCATCAAATTTCGCAAGGGAAACAACAGAATGTTTGCCCCGGGCATTACATTCTCATAAACGTCTGTTATTTTAGATTCAGGGTATCACTTGTAAATGGAAAAAAATATAAGAAACCATGACCTTAGGTCTGGAGTTAATATTTTTTTCCTTAATAGCGCAAACTAGAGATTCAGGAGATGATTTATCTGACTTCAAGAAAAGACTGGATGTTTTGAAATGACAAGTAAAAAAACTTGTCAGAACTATGCTTAAATTATTGAAGAAGTTGTAAACATTGCATATGTGAGGAGAAAATGTCTACAGATCTGATAACTACTTAGATTTTGGCGTTTCTGGTACAACAGAAGACGTGTAGTTGAAATTTCGACATTGACTTAAGGCAAGAGGGTAAAGACACATCTCAATTAAAAATATGACGGGAGGCTGTCTTTTTCAAACAGCCGCTTGTGTTAAAGGCGTAGGACTACTTTACTCGCGTGACTCTTGTTTCTCGAAATTACTCGCGATGCTCTTGTCCCTGGAAGTTATCATTTGTTTCTCTAAGTTACTTTTAATTCTCTTTTGTTTCTCTGAAATACTAATGTATGGAAAAGTGGAGAAATAAAATGAGACTAAGGTTACAATGAAAATTGTTTTATTTCTTAATAAAATATATTACAATGTCAATTCTTTTGCTTTGAATTCTTCAATCGTGCGTGGATATGCTACAATTCTGTGTAGGATCGGTCGATGATATGAAAAGTAACCTACATAATTTAATAATTCGGAACTAATGTTTCTTGTAAAAGTTAAATCAATATATGAATTCCCCAGAGTACTAGGAAAATTTGTTGGCTCCATGTTCAAATCAAAATGTTTCTTGATGAAACCGAAAGCTTTCTCATTCCTTTTGACATCTGCATTAAAGTCACCCATAACAATAATTAGAACATCTTTATATATATGAAACTCTTCATCGATCGGCTAACCCAAACCTGAACTCATTGTGAACGAACCTGTTGATGTTGAAGCAGCTCCGTTTAATTGCAAATTAGCTGCCGCTGGCTCTGCAGCCATTTTCTTATGTTTCTTATTCTCATAATATCGTTTACATCTCTCTTTTGCAAGTCAGGCCGAATGTTCCTTATTTTGCTGATTCTTTCTTTCCATCTCCTGCTGCTTCTTTTGTTCCTTTTCCTGCTGTTTCTATTGTTTCTTCTCCTGCGTCAACAATTCTTATCATAACTTCTCTATATTTCGTTTGGAATCTCATTGGCGCTTCCTTCTTTGTAAATTTACATTTGGAGCCATTATTGTATTATAGAGGGACGAGACTCAAGTTTGTGTGTAGTGCTGCTGAAGAATCCATTCAATTTTAGGAACCATTTTTTTTTATTAGGCTACGTTCCACAGCACAGAACATTAAAGTTACATGACACAAGACAAGAATGACAGAGAGGCATCATGGGAAAAAGATGGCTCCAGTAGCGCCACCTACCATAGAAAGGAGAAGGCAGCTGATGGTAAGCGCTACAGTATTAAATTTGTCGAAAAACAATTTTCAACTCAATCACGAAATCTCGCTCGCGAGAGCGTCAGCCAATTGTACACGCGCACCTCATGCGTGTGACGTCACCAAATTATGCGTATTTTTGCCCAACTTTGCGACTCAGTAGTCGCAGGACTACAATTCCGATTTTCAAATTTTTTTTGAAACTTCCGTTGTTACTCTTTATCTCTAAAATAAGACATTAGTTCTGTTTTTAACATATGCAGTTACCGAGATACAGAGGATCTCCCATACAAAGTTTTTGGTGACGTTTTGGCGTGTGAATCAAATTCCTTCCAGAGACCCCAATGGGAGGAACGAAGTCCTGCGTTAAAAGACACTGAACATAATAAGAGTGTTTAATGAAGTGTTAGCAATAAAATATTTTTATTATCAACACAACATGCCTAATATTATATTATTAGCTTACATACACGCAGTTCATGCAATTATAACTGATTCCAGATATTTTTTATCAAATTTGTCGCCACACAATTGGATATAGTAATGTAACAAGGAAAGAACGCCAGAACAATGTTTTGAGTGATTTGACTGTTTTTATTCTTACTGTTTTCACTAGCTTTACATCTAATTCTTTCTGTTATGTCAATGGACAAATTACCATTTAATAACGATAATTTTTTTATTGCGAAGACTGCTGATCGAGATTTCTTAGAAGATTCCTTAATATATCTAGGAGTATTTTCATTAATCAACTTCGGAAGTCAATCATATCTTATTAATTCAAATGATTACAATAGGGTGAAATTTCAACACGATTTTCCTTGACCTATACCTAAGGAAACTAATAATTTATTGATTTTTATATAAAAAAAATTCTTTCGTTTTTTAAATTACATATATTTCAGCGTTTCAACATCATCACCTTGATGACTGCATTAGCTTTGGTCACTTGATAATATTGATGAATATGATATATTGATTATTAATATATGATATATTAATATTGATGATATATTGATGAATATCTATTTTTGGTGTTGCGATAAGAAATCAGTAAAATTATTCTGTATGCCGAAACGTGAGTTTTATATTTATAATTACCACAAAAGTCTACCTAAAACACCAGAAAACCTCCACATGCTACGACGAACAGGTTTATATAACCGACCATCACAGGCTTACATAACAGTTGACACAGAAGTTCTCTGAACTTAACCGATGCATGAAAAAATATTAGTGATAAATGATCTGAAATAAAACCCACTTTATCCTCTTTCATATTAAAAAGGATACACTTCTTTAAACTTTGTAAACATTAATCAATCATGGTTATACTAATGAATAATGACTAGCTTACAATTTTAAAAATTTTTAATATGTTTCAAAGAAGATAATGGGTGCTAGTATTAGCAGAAGCCATGACCCTTATAAATATTTACATAATTTCTGAAAAGATTATGACCTACAGGTTAAAAGAATTGTGCATTTTCCTTTAAAAAAAACTAAGCGTTAAGAGTAATTTATAGTACAATTTGTCAGTTTTGTCATGTATTAAAAGATGAGGAATTTATCGTTATCTAAGTATTCTTGAAAGTAAGAAAATGGATTAGGAAGAGATTGAAGGTAATTTGCATAATTGCTATGAAATTGTTCTATGCATGTTCCGCGCAACAGTGCATGAAATTGTTTCGTTCAAAAAAATGCTACTTTTTTGCGATTACTATCAGTAAACATGATTAATAGTAATAAATCATTGGTTAATAACCCAATTATTCTCAATTATTACTATTACACGTTTATGCCGTCGTTTAAGAAAGGAATAGAGACATTAAAATTTCAAGATGCGGGTCTGCTGCTTTGTAAACATTTAAACGTATTTGCCAATTTTATTGAAAGAAAAGAAATAGTCTCTGGCACCGTTTTTGTTAAATTCCATTTTTCAGTACATGCAATATTCGTTTGCAAGTAGCATTTGAAAAAAACATTTATCTGTCTAGGTACAAGATTCGAATTAATAATTTTGAAACATATTTTTTTATATAGCAGTTGCAAAGTCTGTACTGTTACAAGAATTTTCTTAACAGCATCAATAATTTTTTTTTCCAGTTTTCCAGTAATGAACAGTTTTCGATTATTGATTCTGCAAATTTAGTCTGCCAAACTTAATGCTCAGTTGTAAATTTTTATAAAATAGTCTTGAAATTTTATATCAAGATAGTAAAAAATGTCTGTGATTAAGTACTGTTTTTTTACGCTCTCGTATACTAAAAAAAGATTGTAATTGTCAAAAAATTTCACATCGAGCTATAGTTCTTGTTGTATTTTTTTAAAAATTTCTGTTGAAACAATTACTTTTTGCTGCTGCGTTTGCACGCAAAAACGTCTATTGTTTTTCATTATTTTTCATTTTATCATTGTTTTCTTTTAATTTATTTTCTTTTAATTTAAATTTCTATTATTTGTTTTTGTATTTCGTTAGATTTGGCTGCATATGCGCCTTTCTATTTAATGCAAAATATGTTATTGTTTTTTATTTTAATTAAAATTTAATTAATTAATTTTGCTAAATTTTAAGAATTATAACTTAATTTACTAGGATTTTCGGGCACTAATGACAGACTTGGCTTCCGTTTTAGTTCGTGTATTATGCAATCGCTTCAATTATAGAAACGCGATGAGATAAATGGATGAAAATTGGCATATAGTACTAGCCCTAAATTGTAGAGCTATATTAAATTTGGCCATAATCCTTCGAGGTGTAAGGAAATTATAAACAATACAAACAAAGAAGATATATGCACAACATTTTTTAACATGCACGTTACAGTTCATAGTGAATAAATATCACATAGATATATGATTATTTTATATGTTTACTGGCATGCTGTCACTAACATGCAAAAATTCTTGAATTTTCAAATTTTGAAAATACATGGTGAGTACAGTTAGTTTAGTTTAGTTATATTAACCTTTCGTTTTGATGAAACACGGGGCTCTTTTGGGACGGACCTCGTAATTTTGGACCGTGGTCAGATGATGAAGACGACACTTGAGCTGGCGCCCTCTCGAAATTTCCGCACCACACCAGCGGGAAATGGTGACAGCAAAACCAGACCCTGGTTTCGAAAGGGTACAACTTTAATATCAAAATCACAATTATGATGAAACATCCACACTAATTGCATAAAAGCATAAAGTGTTTAGTGTTGTTTATTGAATCACAAACACTCGACGTGCGTAGCACCTGTTACGCGGGAAACAACTTGACGATTTGCTTGATTACAAATGCATCCTGCCTCAACAAATGTTTTAAGCCACATCTAGATGAAATTATATATAGATGGTCCTGGTAAAAAAGCTGCCAGCCAGATTTTTCAGTCACGATTTCTACGTCATCTAATGCAAGACGGTAAAGCCATATTTCTACGGAAGTAAAACTAGTGTTCAGCAGCAACAAAAATATTTTTCTTTTGAGCAAAAGGCAGATTACACACTCACATAGTACAAACTATTACAATTTGTACTAGATATTAGTTATTGAATCTGTCGCCACATAATAGTT
>BGPR01000863.1:133049-149873 GCA_013235015.1 Araneus ventricosus
TATAATTATCCTATTCATGGATTTTGTCTAAAATTTAAAGTATAGATCACAAACCAAGTTTCTTTTGTCTCTTCCGTTTTAAGTTATTATTCGCAGGTATACAGAGAGACGGGCATAATCACAGAAACGAATATTTTCAGCTTCAAAGAGGTCTTAAACGTGGAGATGAATCAAGTTTCAAGGTCAGAATTTTTGACAATACTTTCTTTTTAAATATTTCATATACGAGATAGCAATATTATCCATCTAGTTATTGAGATGCGTCTTTTAGTCGATGAGAAAACTTTTATCTCTAATCACTGAGAATTCGTGATGTAAATTCTGATCAACTATTACAGCATTCAGTTCTAATTAAAAGGGCTCGATGGAATTTTAACTGCCATGAGAACTTCACCATATCTTAATGATACGCAATTAAAAGAGGTTTAAAAGATATGAATTATCTGCACTTGTCTGAATCTTCATGGAATGGATGGAAAGAAATAAAATTATATCCTACTTATGTTCTTCAGATACACATTTATGAGGATCTGGTTGTTTCAAAACATCACCAGAAACATAAATTTAATTGCAGAAACATGAAAGAAATACGAAGCGAAAGTAAAATTCTTATAATTTATTATTGTAGACCCGAGATGCGTTTCAGAAAGAATAAAGAACAGAGCAGAGCTTTAGTAAATAAAAATATAATTCCATATTTTAAAAGATAGCATCTTGCTCTATACTATGGACAAAATTAAACTCATATGATCCCATTGCTCGTGGCAACACTCACACAGAATTATAGATATATTTGCTTTAATGCGAATCTAATACATTACATAATTTGTTACTTGTATTTCACGTTCTCTTTTTCTGTCAATAATTAGGAATAATTACAAACAACAGTCATCACAAACACATATATCTAATGACACTAAATCTCAGATTACTTTATAAATGGACTTATTACGAAGGCTTGTCATATTCTTTAGTGAACTGCATTTTCTCAAGTCTGTCGCTTTTTCTAACGGTTTTGTCTATTTTCTTAAAGTAATATATTCCCAGTTTGATTGCATAAGATGTTTTACGAGTTAGATTAAGAAAAGCTCAAAATACACGCTGAAAAGAAATAACGGTTCCCATTTCTATGAAGCAGTTACAACACATGCATTCTACTAGGACAGATCTAGTAATTATCTGATGACATGCTTATATTTCTTTTTAAAAAGTAGGATAGGTAATCAACAATAAATAAACACACATTTCTTTGTAATAATGCTAACTCAAATCAAATTAATGAAATATGAATGCATTCTTTTCAAATAAATTAATATTTTCTAAATTCAAATATTTTTCATGGATTTTTCAGTGCTTGATTACTTTGAAAAACCATTAATGTCAGTAAAAATTATGAGCTTTCGCGAATAAAGAATGCATAGATGGTATTTTTAATTGTTACAATGAAATAAAAGCTGTTTCAACAAAATAAAAGTAATTTTAATAAAATAAAAGCCTTTTAACAAATAAATTCTCATTCAAATAAATAAATAAATGAAAGCTAAGTTTACATCTTAAATTAAATTTCTATTTTATGAATAAAACATTTAATATAACTTTTAAATGAAAGATTATTATACTTTTTGTTAATAACCTTGGTTCATTTTTAAAAATCGCTCTCTTATAATATAGTGAAAAACGTTTCTCTCATTCGTAAAAGAAAATATGACTATAGAATTCTAAGGCGGGGAATCATAGGTATACAAAGTTCATTTAGTTAATTAGAATTATTTTGAGAAAAAGATATGCACTTGCTTTGTTATATAAGCGGACTCTAAAAAAAAGTACAAAAAAGGAAAATTTGAATTATTAATCAAGGGTTCCTAAGTTTTTCCGCTGTACTTCTAGTTTTCCTTCGTATGGGTCACAATTTAGCATTTAGTTCTCATTAATTTCATCTGATTAATTATTATTGCTTGCATCGTTAATGAATCATGCGAAATATTAATTTTGCGTACTTCGAATGACGTGCGAACACCAAATTTTATGTACGCTGCTAAAGTGCGAAGTATTTTTCATTAACTTATTCACTGATTATTTTATTCGCACATGATTGACGAAGTATAATTGAGAAGAGGGAAAAAAAAGACTCTATAATTCCTGTTTTCGTGGTTTATCATATGATCGATCTTAGTAATTAAAAAGTGACTCATTTATCAGGAATTAAATTACAATTATTATCGCATCCATATTTTGTGAGCATTTTAATCACATTGCATTCTGATCTACAATTGAAGGTTTCGCTCATTTTTTCGGTTAACTCGTGATGTCTTCTAATTGCGCATTTAGTAAAAAAATTCTAAGAAAATTATAACCTCGTTCTAATTACATAATTTGAAACATCCGATAGTAATTTGGTGAAAGTTTCTCATTTTTCACGGATGGTGAATAACTGACATCGCACGTAGAAGGCTCAGCTATAGCAGACGCCGCTTGTAGTAGCTTGTAGCCGCGTTTGGTCAAAGTCCAAGTCATCACTATATTCGAATGATGGGTACATCCAAATGGCCTTAAAAATAATATTTCTCTATAGGTATACTATGTTAAATGCTATGTTAAAGGTATACACTTGTGTTAAAAGTATACACTTTCGCTTTAATTAGAAAAAGAAAATCGATTCAATGCACAAAATTGGAAAAAATGCATACATATTTAATGTTTTAATCTTTCTTAAAAATTTATCCGAGTAACTTGTTTGAGTTTTCAAGCATAAACCGTTCATATCATCCTTTTTTTGAATCCATATCGAAAAGCCTATTTCCCTTGATAAAGTAGGCTGAATGGATTCCTTGTTTGTTTTTTTCAGTTTTTCGGATTGAATTTTTTTGTCTTTTTACTTTTTTTTTTGCCTTCCTTTATTTTTTGTGTGCAGCGGCATATTGCGCTCTTCTAAAACATTGTATAATTTTGTAATATATTTTTAAATTTGTTTAATTGTTAATTACATTTTATTTGATTCTCTACATATTACGTTCATATGAATAATTCTCATCGAAAGATTTAGCACAGTATTCATCTTATCTTCTTAAAGTACGAAGGGCTTGCAGAATTTCTTTGACTGATGATTGTTTCTCTTCTGACCCTTTTTCATCGTGATTGTCCTTATGTCCTTTGGGGTCATGTTTTGATTCATCCATGCTTGACATTTTTTTTCTTCTGTAGTGTTTCAGCTTTCTCCAAATTTGAGTCAACGTTCATTCAGGACTCATAATACTTTTCGGAATAATTGACTGGCTTTTCAATGAAATCAGGGTCATCCTCTTGTTTAGTCCTGATGAGACTTTCATGGCGAAAGCAGTTCCTTATAATCACACCCCTCCCGAATAGCATAACTTATCACTACAAGCGAATTGTTGATCACTAAAACCCGCGGATTCTCAATGTGTATATAGATAAGGGAGATCCGTTATACGCTATTTTTATCAGTATAACCGGCTGATCATTGCATCTATGATCACTACAAGCGGTGACCACTGCATTACAGTTGTTGGAACGACAACTAGCTGGAATATTACTTTACTTTCTCGTATACAGAATGTAGAAAGAGAAAGTATTGCACTTGTCAAATCCTTCTACTTCAAAATATTGATGTATGTCTGCGTTTTAGACTTCCCTGAATCTCATAAAACAATTTTTGGAATTATGTTCTCTGTTTGTGAACATAATAACATAAACATATCAACCTCTTCTATAGGAGGTAATCATTATATGAAATATTTTCTTATTAGATACTGCAAAGCGTATCTTATAAATAAAATTTCAAGTTCTTTGGTCAAAAATTTAATTAAAGCTCTGATATGTTCTGTATACCGGACATTTCATCACAACGGCTGCCAAATGGGAAATATTACAAAAAGTCAAAAAGATATCATTTTAGCAAATATTTTACATTCAAAACCAGTTTCTTTTCCTAATATACTGACAAAAGAAATAAGTTTTAATAGATTAAATAAGAAAATTCATCTTGCAACACGGAAGGGATAACACTATCTTACAACAACTCATAACACATACAAAGTCCAATTGCCAGGTATAGCATATATACATTTTGGATCAAATATTTTTGTCACAGAAAGATGAACCATGACACAAAATACATTGCTAAATATTTACCAAAAGATAAAAACATTCCTACGCATTTTAAATGGAAAAAAATGATAAAATACAAACAATATATCAAAAAGTCGCGGTTTAAAGGAATTAATAAATTCTAAATATCTAAAACAAAGCCCGTCAAAAACATAATTTCTGAATAAGACGAACCACCTGCATTTCTCCAGTTATTTGAATTAGTCCAGTCAAAATAGACATTCAACTTCGCAAAAATTCGCATAGAGCTGAAAATCGGTACAGACCTTAAATACATCATTATAAGTGAAGTGTCAAAAGTCCCCATCGATCCCATTTCGGCTAAAAATTTTATGCAAGGTCAAAGGTCGAAAAATTGGTTTTTCGCAAATATCTCTTAAACGGTAAGTGTTATCATAAAAATAGTTCATACAAAGTTTGTAAATTATGCAATTATGTACAAAAGAGGTTTTATATATATATATATTTTAATAAAACAAATTTTATCATACAGTTTTCAATTTATTTTTGAAAAATTGCGTTGCGATTAATCTTCAAATTCTTCTTCAACTGTCATCTAAATAATCTTCAAATTCTTCAACAGTGATATGTTCTTCGCTTTCTCCTTCCCCTTGTTGCTGTATTTCTATAGATTGCTCTAAGAAAAAAGATCGATCAGATATCTCTGCATTGATATCATAAACATTTTCATCTGTTGTATTTGATTCAATATTGGAGCAAGACTGGCCTTGGCAATTACTACATACTTGTGAACAAAACAATTCGACTTTTTTACAGCCACAATTATAATTACAACCCTTCTTGCAATTACAAAATATAGAATTGAGAAGATTTTTGGAGCAGGCGGAAGTAGAGTTTGAATTGGCTGCAAACCGTAATCTTTCAATACCCATCCCCAGTTTTCAGGGTCCAGTTCGTTACCTAGTCATACTTGGACTTGATAGTAGACACGACATAAATGTTGATAAGCAGCAGCAGATGTTGGAGGAAGACAGGATAAGTGTACACGTTTATTGTTACAGTATTAAAGTGTTAAGTGTTAAAGTTAAAGTTAAGTGTTACGTGTATTTTTCACAGAATTTAAATATCTATACTTGTCTATGGAATCAATTTTTTTGGAGCTCCATACATAGCAAGAAGAAAACGAGTTCCATTTGTGAGGATGATGTCTGGAGAAGAGCCGATATTTGTGAATACTTCAGAGCAATTAATTAAATCATGACATTTTTCAAATAATTTAAATACTTTTGTTTTACCTCGTTTGAAAAACGCTGACATAGTATCGCATCCAGTTATTGCATGTAAAAATAAGATATGAGCTTGACATTTTGGATATGAAGTTAAACTTTGGAATGAATACAGTTTTGTTTCCATTTGAGCTTTGACAAGTTTTAAAAAGTAAATAATCCTATCATTAGGAGTTCGTGCAGTCAGTATTATTAACAAATCGACATCTTCACCAACAACAATAGTTGTATTTGCATTGAACTTTTCTAAAGCTGTATCAATTATGAGAACATCAGCATTAACTTGTTTCACAAAAATATCAACAGCTTTTAATTTTTCAAATAGCAATGAAACGAAGCGAGACTTGTTATGAGTAGTATCAAGAAATTGCTGCTGGTTTGTTGTAACAATCATAAACCGATCAAAAAGGACATCAAAAGATGAAGATATTTTAGTAGTCCGACGACGTTGCTTTGCAACTTTGATATTCTTCGTATAATCAGAATAACCATCAAATACTATAATAACATTGTGATCAAAATGTCTATGTACATAATGAACGTATTTCTCAAAAATAGCATCGAATATTTCGTCGCGATCCCACACAACGCAATGTAAAAGATATCTTCCATCGATGATATAGGTAATATTTGTGTTATCAATTTCAACATTTACTCATTGAAAGCAATCATAAAAGGCCGATTTTTATGTTTTGCGTATTCCAGTTGCATCGAAGAGTGATAATGGATAAGGAGCTAATTCATATTTGAAGAATGTTTCAAGTTCATCTTCAAAGGACTTAGTAATACTCATGCGTTGAAATAATAAATACAGGATCTATTGGTACCTTCTCATCGTGAAATTTTATAGCTCCACTGATTGTTAAAAGAGGGAGTACTTTATCGACACGTTTCAATTTAATATTATTAAAAGTCTAGCTATACATTTTAGTCATAGAAGTAATTCCAACTTCACGAGCATTATGACAATTAATATTTTCATCGCTAACTACTCCACTTGCAATGGATATTATTTTTTCGACCACAGGAAAAGGATCATGTAATAAAAACCACCCAAGAAGTTTTTTAATATCTTCAGTATCTCTTTTTACACGTGAATCACTTGCATCTACGTGCTTATCTGTTGTGTCCATTTTTACATTAGCAAGATCTTCCAGTCCCTCACATGCAGTATTCGTTGCATGCTTGCTATAAACCCATTTACTTATGACACTCTCTTGCGTACTTCTTCCTCGCGCAATACCTCCATCTGTTTTCATTGATTTCATTAGTGATTGCTCAATGACCATATCTGTCGAAGTTCCACAACTAAATTTTGCAGAACGTCTAGCAGTGAAAAATCCTTGTATAAACCTTCTAAAAACACTAGGATCAATCAAATTTTCCAATTACAACATGCCCTGGAGATATAAATGGGCAGATTTAGTTTTTGTTACGTCATCTGAACGATTCTGAGCAACATTCAGAATATTATCTTTAAATGAAAGAGTAGCAACTCGATATATTGTGCGCCGAATATTCTGCGCTTTTTTCTTCTCAGTCTCTTCATTTGCTTCATCACCACAAATTAAGCAAAATTTGTTAAAACAGAAAAACCGGCTCATATATATATGATCGGGCTCTAGTACTAGGTGGACTACTCGAGGACCTCCATCTCTCTCTGTCTTTTAGGTACCACAATACTAGTCTTTCGAGTGTACATTTTGCGACACTGCACATGGATTGTCACAGATTGTTTCTCTTTCAAGTACTCAACATACCAATCGTTCCTTTCATTACTTGAATCAATCAAAGTTTTTAATCCATGTTCAACAGCAACAATTTCACTTACAGCCAAAGGTTTACTACAAATGTAGCAAACCTGCGACATTTTTGAAAAATTATTTATCAGCACAAACTCAAATAGAAAAATACTATCAATAAACATGTCTGTTCACTGCAAAGATTCACTCAATATCAACAGGAGCAGGTGTACGACGGTCTTTGCTCATACAATGGGATGAGGTAACAGGTAGATGTTTCTCAAGGCAGCATTGACGAAAGAAATAAGGGAGTGCGTATTAGTATTTCCAAATTTTTAAACCGCGATATCTTATGAATGATGATTCGTAGGAAATAAAAGTATTCAGACCTTTTTTCGTAGAGAATCGTATAATCTACAAATTTTGTATGAACTATTTTTATAATAAAATTTACCGTTTAAGAGATATTTGCGATATAACTATTTTTTGACATTTGACCTTGCATAAAATTTTTAGCCGAAGTGGGATCGATGGGGACTTTTGACATTTCACTTATAATGATGTATTTGAGGTCTGTACCAATTTTCAGCTCTATGCGAGTTTTTCCGAAATTTCAAGTTTTTTTAGTCTATTTTGACTGGACTAAATGTCATCGAATGTTTCAAGTCCTTTCGCCAAACAGGCTATCTGTCATATCTGAAAAAGAACTCCTGGAGGGGAAATTGAAAAACCAGAAGCTGGAGATTTTATCTGCGTTCCACGCGATAGTTCTCTCTTTAGGACAGTAAAAGCTATATTTTTTTCCGCATGCATGTCAAATTATTTTTTTAAACTCTTATTGCGTTATCAGACAAATACTGTGATATATTTACCTGCTTTTCTCTTTTCAGTTTAGGTATTGGTTGAAAAACGATGGCATTGACTTAGAGAATAAATTAGTGTTTCAAATGTAAAATACATTGTTCATATTTTTGGAGAAATGGCAGTAAAATTTGGATTCAATTATTTGACTCATCATTCATACAGATTATTTCTTATGTATATATTTTATAAATATTGTATATTCCTCTTTTTTGAGTTTGAAAAAATTATGATGCCATAAATCTATAAAGATGTTCCGTAATTAATAAAACAGGTCTCAGAAACAGCTTCAACAAATTATGCTGCTGTAAAATTCTTTTTTCGATCACAGTTTACAAAGCAGAAAATGATACCTAAAAACAATTAAATTGGAGATAGGTTAAAAATTTAATCTTTCAAGCTCAAGACAGAAAAGGATATTCCGAAAGATGCATTGAATTTTTATATTTCAGGATCGAAGGATAACTCCTGTTGTGCTCAAAATAACTATAAAAACAAGTTAAGTTGGTTCATGCGTTATGTAACTCAAACAGAAAAGAAACAGAACTTTTAAAACTGTAAATCATAAGAGAATTTTTAATTATACACGTTTTCCTTATAATTTCCATATCTATTAATTTTAAAAAACAGCATAAAAGTTTGTTAACTTTAGATTATTTTTCAACACGAAAATCATAAAAGCATTTGTTTCCCTATCAGTATAGAAATTTTCTCTAAATATTTATAAACATCTAAGCATATAAGTAGAATCTTCTTTAAGTGTAGACTGCAATTTCGATGTTGGAAGTTCTTTTATATCTGGATTTAATATATGATCAATTATGTCTAGATAACATTATTCTTTAGCACGTGAGATGTTCTCGTCTATATTCTATGCATTCTAAAGACAAGAGAAAAACGTTTAGAATTTTATTTCACTAACAATAAATCAAATGGTCTAGTGTCACCTGTATTAGCCTAGAGAACAAATTACGATATCATACTTTGCCCACTTTACTTACCTTGTCTATCCGTTTTACCTCCGTTACGTTTCCACAAGCGTGTTTGCAAGACTCAGCAGGAAAAAAAAATATAAGTGATTTTATTGAAAATGTGAAATTGAAAGTTTAAAACCATAACAAACGCAATGTAAACTTAGCTTTAATTTAACGAATTCTGTTTCCGAATACTTAATAGTTTTTAAAAACTAATTATTTCTTTAATTGGGATTGTAGCGACAACCCGATGCAAATGCAATTAATCTAAATTTCGAGTAATGAAATATTTTTCGCGATTTTCTTTTAAATTTTTCTTTATCGATTTTTTACAGTCTCGTGTACGAAGTACAGAAAAGAAAATTTTGTAATCGCCGACTTCCGAATTTTGATGTATCTCGTCGTTTAAGACTTCCCTGAATCCAAAAAACGCATATTTGAAATTATATTTGTAAGTGAACAAAGTAACTCATATACATCGGGTAAGATAATTCATTATGTGGTCTTGATGTAAAAATTAGATGAAATCGGTGAAAGGTAACTTGTCGAAAATGCATACTCTACAAAATGGATCTACCTCTGTCTCAGTGTGGGACTGAACACGATTACCCAAATACAACGGGTTAGATAAATAGAATTGGCTGTGTGGTTTTGACGTAAAAATTGTACATCTGCAGTAAATTTTAGATGAAATCGGTGAAATGTGATGATAATAATTCAACATCGGACGTCCAAAATCCCTACTCGATTATCTATCTGAGAGATTCCCCAATTGCCACCTGCGATTTTTTTGAATAAAATGCAGCAAAACCTCAAAAGAATCGCAGATGGCAATTGGGGAATCTCTCAGATACACAGATGGACTCTCTATAAAACGGTTATTGAGAGAATGCCGGCCCACGGATCGTCAGCTTGGTGTCTAAATCCAACATTCAAAATGAAGAGTAAACTTTCTTCGATTCAAAGGCCATTCCTACTCCATATATCTGGAGCTTATAGCACCACTCCAACGGCAGCGTTACAAACTATACTCGGCATCCCACCCCTACACATGCAATTACAGTTCGAAGCCAGGTTTACAACAATTTATCGCCTAAGAATCCCTCTTCCCTCTATCATTACAGATATCCAACCGCAAGATCTGGAGATGAAGGCAACAGACTGGTCCACTCATCCTTCAAAGAATCTCAAACCGAACAAAATCTCTTTTGAGACGCCGAAGCATATATAGCCCGAAAAGACATTATAAATATTTTCACAGATGGCTCGAAAACCGAACACGGAGTTGGAGCTGCCTTCTGCGTCTTGACCAATGACATCTGGGCCTACCAGTGGTCTGCTAAACTCAACGACAACAACAACGTATTTCAGGCTGAACTCACTGCACTTCACGAAGCAGTAATATACGCATCTCATCTGCCAAACCACAATACCTCTAAAATACACGTAGACAATAGAGCAAGTATCATGGCATCTTCTAATTCAAAGAGCACAAACGAAACAGCAAGAAAAATTTTCAAAATCCTCCTTACAAATCCAAGAATAAAAGTCTCTTGGGTTAAAGCGCATGCAGGCAATATAGACAATGAGAGAGCAGACCAACTGGCAAAAGACTCAGCACAACATGGGCAACCCTATTCACACACTAAGCTTCCTAAACCGCACATAAAAGGCCTCCTCCGGAAGAGGATGCTTGAGGAGTGGCAAACCTTATGGAAGAATGGCGATACAGGCAGGAAAATCTTTAACATCATGCCCTCAGTTAGTCTCCGTCCCACTAACTGGATTAAAGAGGATATTATCTTCTCTCAACATGGACCTTTCCATGCCTACCTCAAAAGGTTTCACCTGTCTGACAGCGATTATTGTAGTTGTGGTGGAATTGTCACGGCACTTCACTATGCCACGGAGTGTATTTATACAATGTCTTGGCATATGAGGAAACCAGCGCCAAACTTCGAACAAGAATGGCTGAAAAGGGTCGGCAATAACTTCGTCTCCAGGTATAAAATTCGTAGGATTATCAAATTCATTAGCGAAAACAGAGACCTTTTCCGGCCTCCCTAGCCTTCAACTTTCAAGCGAGCTGAACTTAGTAGCTCAATTACCGGACATTCCCCCCTTCAAATAAAAGAAAGGTATTTCAACATCTAAAGAAAAGAAGACTACTACGAACTAATAGTGTAAAAGTGAAAATGCCTGTGCTGTACATAGTGTATATATTTCCTTCTTTTTGTTTTTCTTTTTCTTAAATAAAATTCCCGTGTCTTGCCCATCAAACCGTTCAGTGACCTGTCTGGTCACGGGTACGGGGGTAAGAGACGGCGTTCTGTTCTGTACTATGAAACTAATCGCAATTTTCGGATTCCGAAACCCTCCACGCTTTTGCTCATGCACCAGGCGGAGTTGATATTATCAAAATGGTGTGAAGTGACAAAGTGAGGGGAAAAATTTTACATTTTACTTAGCGGGACCTAACAAAGAACTCCGGAAATGTGCTCGTCTCACTCTTTGCCTGTTACCCCCTTCCTGAGTAAAATCGTCCGAAAGTGCTAGTCTTGGCATTTTGAAACGATCAGTAAATACAAAACGCGCCTTATTGTGTAAGCATTCAAGAAAATCGATAGAAGAAAATCTCCCGATCGTTGAAATTTTAAATAATACTGTAATAATTTATTATTATTAACGTTATATTAATATTCTATAACGGGTAAATTTTCTGCATGGTTGTCTAACCTTGTGTATGTGAGGATGATAACTCAAAAACAGAAGAAACAAGACAAAAGATATGTGGTCTTTGTCCCAATAACTGTAGATCTACATAAGATTTTGGACCTAATTACCCAAGAGAGATAGGTCCATAATGCATACTCGATTTTCTTTAACCCTTTCGCGTTCATTGGTTTCGCAGTGAAACCATACATTGAGCATTTTTTTTACTGCGCATGAGCGAAATGTAGCGCAATGTTTCTTTCATAACTTAACATTCAGACATATAGTCCAACTTATATAAAAATTCTAGTTCAATACCGTTAGTATTCACAAAGATATCAGCATTGTAAGAGCTAAATTGCTTTTGATCTCTGAGACAAACCAAATGACGAGGGATCTTCCACAAATTGATATTTTTTAAAATTAAATCTTCGAAAGTAATATTGAATTTTATGAAGATGGAATATCCTGAATACTCACGTATACTTATAACTTAAATACATGTTTTAAATTGCCTTTCGATGATAACTTATTCAGAGGGAAAATAGCCCGTTGCCGTTCATTGGTTTCACTGTCAAACCACAAGTTTCTTGAAAATAAAAAAAATTCCAATTATTTTTCCTTTACATATTTATGATCATTTACATGTCTAATACTCATTTTTGAAATAAATTTGGTAATTCTAAAAACGAAACATGTAGTGAAGTTGAAAAGGTTAACATACTACAAAGGTAAAAAAAAATGCGCTACACTGCTGAAGCATACAAGAAAACGAAGTGGAGAACATTCCACAGGTTCTTAAATTAACTAGAAAAAAATGAAGATATAATAGAAATTATTTTTATATGAACAGTTTGAATTAATATCATATGTCATACATAATTTATATCTAAATGGTACGTGCCACACATGTGTGCTAACTATTTTGCTTCATTAACAGATGGCATAGATAAAGCTAAGGTATCAAACAAATCAGTCCGTTCGAAAATTACCCCTTTTGTATATGAATATCTATTTCATCCTACTTTCGTCGCTCGATATAAATATATATTCAAAACTGATATAAATATATATTCAAAACTGACATAAAAATAACAGGTTATCTTTAGTAACTTTGATATATGAACAATGGAAAAAGTCTACTTTTTCAACGTGGACGACTTGTCAAATTCGTTCTTGCCGTGTTGAATTTAAATTAGACTTCATTCTTCCTTCTTTTCTGAAAATAAAAAAGTCTGAGTATCTGAATCGTGTTTAGGGTTATCTTATGGTAAGTGACTTTACCCTACTGATGTGGGCACCACGAAATGTGGATGAGTGGCTCAGGTTTCATATGAAGGCACTCGCCCGCCTAGGGTTACAGAAATGGGGGGGCATAGTCCCCCCCCCTCCAGTGATAGTACGTACCTCCTACGGGAGGGGTTGGGCCGTGCGGCTGTGTTGGCCATTAGGACCCGACCTCAGTACTCGTTTCTATTGCAACGGCCATCATTCAGATTCCCGTATGCCTAGGCAGGTCGGGGTGACTATAGCTTGTGGTTATGGTAAGTGACTACCTTCGGAGCAACTTTTTTGATGAAACATTCATGTTTTTAATTAAAATGAGTTATAAAACTAAGAATTCCAATGCAATTTCCAATGACTTTCAAAATATGGGTTCAAATACAAGTTCTATTGAATATATTTCATCAATTGCTGCACAGTATATAGATAACATGCTTATCTGTGTTATGAACTAAAAGGTTTGGAGGTATTCCAAATTTTGTGAACGAACTCGATTTTTTTTAAATCATCGATTTTTTTCACTAAAAAGTCATTAAAATAAATAAGTAAAGGCAGAACGCTTAGATTTTAGTTCAAAACGTAGCTAGAAACAAATAAAACATTTTGGGCAAATTTCATTTGAATATTTTAAAAATATTTTCCAAAATGATGTTTGCCACGAAGAAAAATATCGAAAAACGCAATTCTCAGAAAACGCTTTTAAAGATTTTCATACAGTGCAAAAAATTTTGTACTCATCTTAGAATCTTAATACTCGCCATATTTTAAGCCAAACCCTCCTTTACTTGATTTGAAACTACTTTTGTGTTCTTTTAGTTTCCTAGATTTTTCTGTAATAGGTAGTGAGTGACGTCTCGATATCTGAATTAGCTTCTTGTCAATTTCCATGTAATTTTTAAGCATCAGTGGATAAATTTATATTTTAAAACTCTTGAGAACAGGTACCAGTTCAAAATAAATTGAATTAAATTATAAAACTGCAATTTGCGCGCCAAAAAATAATTGTTACTGTTGTAATCACTCTTTGTTGTATTTTTTTAAAAAAAGTGTCCCCCAAAACCAATAAAAGAACAGAAAAAAAGAAATGAAAGCTTAAATCTTTATATTTAGACAATATATTGCTTGAGAATCAAAAAATAGTTGTTTAAACTAATTGTTTGCATTTTTAAGGCTCTTTAAATTGTCACTTCCGGTTTATTATTTGTGCTATAACTTTACTTTTAATTATAGTGGAAAGAAAAATAAAGCATTTTTAGATGCCTAAGTATGGCCTATAAAATGAACCAATAAAACAAATTTCGAAATTTTTTAAAAAAAAGAGGAATTTAGGATAGTCACATATTTTCAGGACACATGACCGAACTTCCATTAAACACCTGGAATCTGAGTGTTGAGTGGAAGCATATACAAGGTGATCATAAATTATTGAACCCATTTCAGAAATTAATAAAAAAACTACTTTTGCTACAACTCTTTTTTTTTCTTTTAAATGAGAGAACTTTTTTTTCAGATAGGTGGCGTACCATTATGGCGTTCTAAATTTGCTACAGCGAGAGATTTCCATACGCAATGGCTACCGATCAGCAGAAGCCGATGCGCGTTTAGTGGTTTCCTTTTCAGTTTTTCTTTAATATCTCAAAAGCTATTCAGTTTTCGAACCACAATTGACTTGACAAATTAAAGATCGTAAAATTTCCTACAAATAAATGCTTTTATTTTTCTTCTAGCTTTAATATTTTCGCAGATACTGGCTCTCAAAAATTGGAGATTTCCAGTAATTTAGGACCACCAATATCACCATAACGGCGCCTTACCTATCTGAAAAAATACTTTTAAAAATGTGCTCTCATTTACAAAAAACCGTAGTTGTAACAATATTAGGTTTCCTTTCATAAAAATTTTTGAAATGGGTCAAATAATTTATGACCACCCTATATAATTATATTAAATAAAAATTGCTGAAAATAATTATTTAAATGTAATTAAATTTTGATTAAAAAGAAGCCTTAATTGCACTGATTCAGAATTCATTTTAGTTCTCTGCGTTTCAATTTGTGAGATAGATTATTTAATTCACTATTGAAGTCATTAAGAAAATCCATAAAAAATATAAACAACGGGACTGTTCTCCACTTGATTATCTGGAAAAACAATATGACGTGTTTTTTTGTTTGTTTACTTTCGAAGTAAAGTAAAAGCAATCGAGTATGTATTATAGAACTTTTTCATTTCGCTGTGTTAGGAAACTTGATCTTGGAATATCAGGGTTCGAATTTTTTGTACCCAGAACAGATATGATGGCTCTCACTATTTCAAATCACTAAGCGTTTGCAATAGCATCGATTGACTCTCAGGTTTATGCAAATTAGATATCGCTATAAATACGAGCAATACAGCTCAGCAATGGCTACCTGGCTTCTTAAATCCCTTAAAGTCTCTCGCCCGTCATATTGAAGTGCATCGAATTATCACATATTTAGGCCTATAAACGAATTTAATCATTAATTAGCTTTATAATTTGACACAAAAATTACGTAAAATCCATAAGCATCTCAAGTATTCTATGCCTTCTTTAATGAATGAAAATGGCAGCACCTTTCCAAAACAGTAGGGGTCATCTTATTAGATAGCAAAAAAATGCCACCCTTAAGGGGTTAAACTCCCCTATCTTTTGCTACACGCTATGCGTGCATTATTAGGCACTACTTTTAGGGAAAAGTCTAAATTTATTAGGAGTAATTTAAATGCTGCTAATGCTTAACAATGATTATTAATGATTTTTTGGGTTATAAACTAAAATTTAATCATTAATTAGCTTTATAATTTGACACAAAAATTACGTTAAATCCATAAGCATCTCAAGTATTCTATGCCTTCTTAGATGAATGAAAATGGCAGCACCTTTCCAAAACAGGAGGGGTCATCTTATTAGACAACAAAAAAATGCGACCCTCAAGGGGTTAAACTCCCCTATCTTTTGCTACACGCTATGCGTGTATTATTAGGCATTACTTTTAGGTAAAAGTCTAAATTTATTACGAGTAATTTAAAAGCTGTAAATGTTTAACAATGATTATTAAATTGTTTTATGATTCTTAATTTAAATTTAGTAGAGTTGACTATAATGTTTTTAATTAAGTATTTGCCTTGTGTTAAGTATATATCAGGCTAATCAATAAGTTGGAATCTTGAATTTTTAAAGCTAAACACACGATTATAATATCATATTGACTGAGATCAGATTTTTATAGAGATCTACAATTCTGGTGTTAAGACAGCAAACTACATTTCATTTTTCAAGCTCGTTGAGTTTTTGAGTTGAGATGTTCACATACACACGGACTAACAAACAGACACAGTCAATCATTTTTATGTATTAAGTAGAAAATTAGACATGCGTAGTCTAGTCAATAAATACGGAAATCAAGGCTATTAAAATGCTATTTTACAAAATGGAGGGTTCATAAATCTTTTCCCTTCAAATGACTCCCCATTTAGAGCAATGCATTTGTCTAACTCCTTTTCCATTAATCAAAACATTCATGGATGTCCTCAAATATATAATACTTGGTGATCAAATTCCTATGCACCCACACTGTAATAGTAGCATGAAAGTTCTTCATATCCTGACTGAATCTCCTATTTTTACTACCCAACACTTGCAACATTTCCAAACAACTCCAATGACGCTTCCAATATTACTTAGTAGACAACCACACGTTCATTTTTACCTTTTAAAAATCTATAAGAATGTCCTTCCCCCCCTTTGTTTAAAATTTTAAGCGCCATTTGTATACAATTGGATAAAATGTGTTAGACGTGCTTGAATTTTTTCATTGCTTCTCTGACCGAACTACCAATTTTTCATTGCTTCTC
>BGPR01000863.1:149883-161833 GCA_013235015.1 Araneus ventricosus
AAAGCGGTAAAATTAATTCAGTTTATATACGAATCGCCATCTTACGCAATCGCCAGTAAACGCAGATATATTAATGGACGAATTTTAAGACTAGTTCAATATAAGTGACAGTTTACTGCATGTAAGGCCATAATTTTTCACAGTATATACAATTATATTCTCATTTTCATTCATTTCATACCGGCTCATTTACTGTTCATCCGCAATGCTCATTTATCATCCAAGATTTATCTACATCAGTTGAAATGGAAATAATTCTTAATTATATCAATTTCAAATCCACTATTCCTTTTAGTCCATTTATTTTATTCATATTCATTGGAGCACGCATAATTTAGTAAAAATATTAATGATGAATAGGTAAGTAAGTTGGTTCTGAAATGAATATGAAGTCTAGAATTAATGAACGTGAGACGTAAGTCACTAAAGCATCTAGACAAAAAACAATAATATATAAATGGTTCGAATCCTCACATAAAAAAATATGATAATTTGAAGTTATTGCTTTTTGACTTTTTTAGTATAATCCATTACTTTTTTTGTAATTAGAGTGTAGTATGAAATGATTGTCCTAAAATCAATTAAATTGATGCAAGAATCCATTTAAATAATTCATTTCTGGAATTTGAATTCGGTAAGTAGAATGGAACTTACAAATTAATTACCCTCGTGTTTGTTTGATTTCTTTAAATTAATTTAGACACAAATTATCACGTATGAACAACTGTATCCGCGTCTCCACCAACTTATACAACATCTTAAGGAAAAAAGCAATAAGCTATACATTTAATTTCCATTCCCTAATTCATTTTCTAATGTCGATTAGTAGATTATCCCCCCCCCCCTTTCAGGGATGTGTATTTACTCCATCAACACACTGGGGGATGGGATCTTATCGAAAACCATAAAACGGTCGTTTCTAATGTATTAAGGTGAAAATTTTTTGTGTTATATTTTAAGTCTCTAGTACAGATTATTCTAAACGGCCTCAAATTTTACCCCTTTTCACATAACTGTACGATGGGGAGAAAGCTTTTAATGTTATCATTAGTTGCTTTCGTTCTATAAAACACCATTAACAATACCTGCAGATTTTGGGTTCCCATATTCCGCAAATTAAGAAGTTTTCACCCTAGAACCTATTGTGGATGTTGACTAACATAACCGTTGATAATGAATTGGAAAGAAGAATTTTTACTCTGAAAATTAAACTTCATATTCGAATGGTTTTGAAATTGTGCCTTATTTTAGGTTGAGGAGGAGAATGAACCTTTTCATTTAAAAATTAACATTTTGAAATATGAATTTATAGAACCTCCTAATTAGATAGTACATCCTGTTAAGGAAATTTATTGTTGTTTCAATCCGTACAAGAGCATAAAGAAAACCTGACCAACTTTAGCGAATTTAAGTGATTAATGTCTTTTAAACTAATCGTTACTTAGACTTAATTACAAACCAAAATATCAAGAATTTTGAGATTCGATGCAAAAGTCAAAAACGTCGTTATATGCGAAGAGCTAATTATTCTGGATCCTCAGAAACTGCTCTCGTTTATTAAAATTCTCCGCAGTGGCGTAGCTGCAGCTTTTACCTCCCGGGACGAACTTCCAACATGCCGTCCTTCCTTTACAAGTTACATAGGGCACATGAACCTAAAAAAATCAGGAAAAAACATTTTATTAGCATTATAATTCGTCGCTTAACGCTCTCGATTTCTACAGATATGTTGCTAAATCGCTTATGAACCACTAGTCTTTTTTCACATATCGGCATTTTATTGACAAAAAGCTCAAAATACGAATTAAATGCGTTATTTTTTATGTATACAATGACAGAGCTAGGGCCACTGCTCTTCGTTATAAAACTGTTTTCCTGCGTGTCTGATCTTGCCGACCCTTTCGAAGAGCCGCCCGGGGCATACTGCTCTCTTTAGCTACGCCACTGCTTCTCCACTCCATATGTTTCTAATGTCATCCGCGTGTAATTTGCAACCATCCACTTGCCGCACCACTGCTTTTTGCCCTGCTTCCGATATCACAAAGAGTTTTTATCGTAACATTAATTGCAGATAGCAAATAGATAGAACGCCGTAGATACACGCAAAGCAGTCTCTGTTACCCGTTGCTACATATCGGATTTCTTCTGCCATTCCAATTCTGTTGTTTTATTTTGCATTCCTATAGAAATGGAATGGCTAGGAATAATTCCTAGGAATATTTGAATTCTTGATGCTTCTCCAATGACTTCATCCTCACATAAAGATTCTCTAAATCTACCTTCCAAATTATCAGAGAACAATTCAAGGTAATGAACAGAAAGTAACACAACGGAAATTCGAACCTACAAACATTGCAGCATGATAACATTTTAAGCTTGATCCGTCTGTATTGTCTTTGTCTGTCTCGATTGCATCAGCAATTGCATTCTATGCGTTACGAATATTATATCACGCAATTTATAGATATTCAATGTGTATATCGAATTATATTACAGGAAAGAGCAGCAGTGTTTAAATTTAGTCGAAGGAAGTTAAAAAAAATTTTACCATTGCTTAATTCTGAAGTTAAAACTTAACCGTAATTGCTACAATTTTTTTAAAAAAATTCAAGGATTTTAATGCTTTAAAAAAAACTAACTCAATATGGAAAAATATAATCAGAATCTTCATATTCGGGTTATCAACAATAGGATTAAATATTTGTAGCAACAATGTAAACGATTTATGTCTCATTGCAGGAATAAAAAATATTGTTGCAAAATATACTTAAAATATTTTTTGAAATTTAATGAAGATAGAGACAAATGTGTTATGACAACTAAATTATTATCATTGAAAAAATATATATTTTTTAATTTTTAGAGGGGGCAAAAGTCATTTTTGTGCCGAAATGTTTTTTGGAAATTATAGAGCGAAAACGACAAAATTTAGCTTAATTTGTAATTAATTAAAATTTCAAAAAATCAGTCTAAAGGGAACTTCCCGCTCTACAAAGTATGTTTGTTCCAAATTTAGTAGCTATAGGTCCAACAGTCTGCCCAGAAAAGCGTTTCATTCCACATGTAAAGATTTTTACATGACGCAATTAATAGAAAGGATACCAGGCCTAAAGAAATTATTATGTTAAAATAAAGCAAGAAATAGATTTATGATCGGAACTCTTCAGTATACCCCACAAATATCTGATCGAGATAATATCTAATCATATTTGTATAATAGTTTATGACGAGAGTTCCTAGATGAAATTGAGTTATAAATTGAAACCTTACCTAGTCAAACCAGCGATTCAATATCCTTCTAGGTTCTAAGAAATGCAAGTGCGAAATTTTGTTCGACTTTAAGGCTTGTGGAAGCGCGTCGCCTTCAAACAAAAAGGTGTTAAATTTTTATGTACAGGGTGTACACAAATAAAATGACACATTTCAAGAATTAATAATAATAAAAAAACTAAAAATGTTGCAACTACGATTTTTTTTAAATGACAGCGTATCTCAAACCTTTTTTTCAGATAGCTAACATGCCATTTTGGTGATCTAGGGGTTCTTAAATTACTAGAAATAAAAGATTTGTTTAGAGCCATTATCTGAGAACATATTTAAAACATTTACGCTCTTTAATTTGTTAATTCCCATGTAGTGTGGAAACTGAAGAGTTTTCGTGATATTCAAGAAAAACTAAAAAAAGAAGCCATAAAACAGGCATGGGCTTCTGCTGATCGGTAGCCATTGCGTATGGAATTTTCTCTCTATAACAAATTTAGACCGACGTAACGCCGCGTTACCTATCTGAAAAAAACTTTTTGAGATGCGATCTTATTTTTAAAAAAACAGTAGTTCTAACATTTTTAGTTTTTTTATTATTTTTTGAAATGTGTCTCTTCATTTGTGCAAACCCTGTATATAAAAATTAGAAGTGATGGGTTTCATTCTTTAAAAAAATATATAAAAATTGTTCTCCAGTGAAAAATCAAAACACGTAACAAATTAAAACTTGGACCTTTACCTACTCTGTAAGGTAGGATGAGGATTCAACTCTATTCAATTAATAGCCTTATCGAGGCAGTATGAATATCTATTGCTTTAGAAGGATATCTATAAATGGAACTATCCTGGGATCACAACTGCGCTTCCGCAAGCATTGAATTCCCATTAAATTAATTAATGGGAAATGTACTGGCGTAATCTGTAATTACACGGTTCTCCAAGAAATAGGAAGGCTTTCATTGGACTGAAATGAAGCAAATGGTGCGTGTTCCGCTGTGAGTAGACTACAGAATGAAGATTAAACATTCCTTCTCAATTTTGTTAAATCTTTTGAATAAAAGTGTAGTTGTCAACAAGAATTTAAATTGATTGCTTTCATTAACTGCTGAGCTTAATGAATGTACATTTGTCAATCATTTACCCATTTGAACACGATATCTTAATTCATTAGTAGTGACATGGCACTGAAACGTTTTGAAAACCTTAAACCCCTGCGCACATTGCTTACTTGAATTTTCGTTAAAATAGCATGTATATTCGGGAAGATATAAAAGTTTCTTTAAAAACTTACAAATTTTTCCTCTTTTTCTGCTTATAACATGCAGTTTTTAACCAAATCATACGAAACATAAAGAATACATTGCAATGTAATAGAAAAGCATTATATTAAAATTTGATGTATGTAGTACTTTCAATATTTGAGAAAACATGTGTATTTGTAGCAAATAATTTTTTACTGCGCATGCGCGAATCGTAGTGTAATTTGTAATTTTCATTTCATAATGTGAAATCCAGATATCTAAGGCAGCTTATATAAAAATTCCAATTGAATACCATTAGGATTTAGAAACAGGTCGATATGGTATTGATTAGAATTTATGTTGATCTCTAAGAAAAAAGTGCTGAGGGGTTGTCAAAAAATTATTTTTTTAAAAACTTTAATCTTCGAGTATTAATCGTCGAATTGCAATTTTAATTATGTATTTTATTCGTAAGTGCACATGGGTACTTAGGATATTCAATTACCATAAAATTGAATACTGCTGTCCGGTGTTTCAAGTTAAAAAAATATTGATTTGTGGAAAACTCCTCAACATTTTGTTTCTCTTAGAGAACAGCAGAAATTCTGCTTGCTGCAATACCGACCTCCCGACCTCTTTCTGAAACTTCAACTGGCACTTTTGTATAAGCCGCATTAGATATATGGCTTTGACATTATGAAAGGAAAATTACGCCAGCTTTCGCGCATGCGCTGTTAAAAATTATTTAATACAAATACTCATATTTCATAAAATACTCAAATATCAAATTTTTCAACACTTACTACAAATTTTAATATAATACTTTTCTATGATATTGCCATGTATTCTATAAGTTTCTTATGATTTGGTTGAAAACACTGCATGTTATAAGCAAAAAAAAAAGAGAAAAATTTGAGAGTTTTTAAAGAAACCATTTTATATCCCCGAATATATATGCTATTTTTACGAAAATGCATGCAAAATCATTGATGAATAAAAAAGTGGCATTGCAGCAATTGTTACTTAATACAACTCAGAAGTACCATTTAAATTTTTAGTGTAACACAACAGAAAACAAGACAAATATTGATTAGAGCTCACAATGACACTGAAATTTCGAGCACTTTCTTTTAAATCCAAATTTCATCAGCGACAATTTGCCTTTTTTGATATCTGTAAGAATATTCTTAGATTGGTATATTAACTCACGTGTCATCTATTTGTAGAGAATGTAAGATAATTATGCATTTCTTCTGACTAAACTGCTTATTCTTCTCACTAATATATTGTAATCTATACTGATAAAGAGACAGCAATGTAAACAAGTACATTTAAGACAAAATAAAACCAGATAGTCACAAATATTTACAAATTTTCGAAGTAGGCGAAAATTTCAACAGCATTCAAAGCAACCATTATCATATTTTAAATACGATAATTGCTGTTATGAGAAAATACTGGTTTCATTCTTTATTTTCACTACTGTTTATGCTTTATTTAAATGCTCTTTGTCAAATATTTTTTTCTCTTAATGTAAATATAGACTCTACGGCTCGCCTACGATCTTTAAATAGACCATGATCCACCTCTTATTGTTTTGCTTTAGAGCAATTATAGATTCGTCACGTTATCTTCAAGGTCTTCCTCCTCTCTCATCTTGGGTGCGGTACCAAGATGTATGAAACAAAGATATGCTAACGTTTAAAAAAATTTATACAGATATTATGCAATTCTTCTTATATCCTTCCAAGGTATTACAAAGCTCATTAATTTCCTTTCTAAGTTCCAGAGAATTTAATAAATGTAAGTGTAATAATTATCCATCAGTTGCTATTTGAATTTCTAATTTAACAAGATTAATGTATTGTTGCTATATATCTTAATTGTAAAAGACTGCATTTTGGAATGCATTCTAAAATATTTATGCAAACTGTTTGGCAGTTAGGGAATAATAAAATTAACTAAAATGAATGATGTTCCTTTGATTAATAATCGTAATCATCGCCCACCGCTTGATAAAGATGTTAAATTTACGTAGTAATGATGTTTTGTAATAAATTTTTCATGAACCTTTTACAATATGATAAGGATTTTTGACGTCTAATTACATCTGTAATTTTTAACGTCACTTTCAGGCTTTGAATTCTTTTTATGCACGGTGGTGATGTACATGCATTGAATAATAACAACACAATTAATACTATTAAATGGACGTAGTTATGCTATTAAGAGTTAGCCTTCATTTTATGGACTTCAGATTCATTGTTGAAAACTGTGCCTTGGTGCGTATAATTTGTCGTCCAAAAAATACCAAATCCAGGTAAAAAAATACAGAATTGGGATTGTTTTTAACATGATAATGGTTCAGGCTGGCATTTTCGATGTAAATTCCGTGATGTAAAAATTGTAACACAAGAAAGGAATTCTCTACAGAGCAGACCATTGGACCTTGAACTACGAATTTTGGCATGTAAACTACCGGCCAAAAGTATTCGGAGTTTTGTAAAATGCGAATCATTTGGAGTTAATTTGAATGCAATGGTTCAAAATCACTTCTGGAGAATCGTTGGACTTACAATCGTGAGAACTCGCATTTTACAGTGAAGATTTTGTCACAAGCACATTTAGGAGACCTTCCATAAATAGATGAAGACGAAAAGGTATTGTGGCTAACCCCTTTTAAATCATTATCATTATCATGATAATGATTTGAAAGGAGTAATTAGATAGCAAAAAAAAGGCGATCCTTAAGGAGTTAAACTTATTTTAATTATATTTACACTTGAGGATAAGGTATTTTTATTAGTTGTTTTTATGTATTTCGAATATAATTTCATTTTATTTTTTACAACTTTCGGCAAAGTACTTAAATCATTGAGACTTTTAAGAAACGTTTTTCCAAGGTCAAATATATTTTTTTTAAATTATAAAGTTAACGATTTTGAATCTTTAACTAATCGGGATCCTGTTTTCCATATCACTTTTAATCACACCTTTTTCAATGAATTTTGAGTTTCTGCTCATGAATTTTTGTAGTTAATACAAAAATAAACTTTTAGTTGCTCATATAAAGTGGTAATTTTTTTTTATTTACCTTATAATCTAAGAAGAATCGGCTGTAGTTTGAATTGTGAAGTGACGTAAAATTATTTTTTATAATATAAATTTGCAATAATATAATAATAATTAATATAAAACAAATTTGCTTCAGGTTTCACGCCAAATTTATCTTTAATCATAAATAATTCAAACCACCGGATATATATGCATCAGGCATTAACAACTTCTTCATTAAGATTATAAATAATTTACTACATGTATTTATCTATATTCAAGAACAGCATTTTATTTTTGCACCACAGAATGTAATTTTTCTTACTTGGATTCCAATTATTGAACTATCCAAAATTGTTTGCCTCTTTTTTACTATATGCATACGAAGCATAGAAAGAAAATGTGATGTGGTCTTCAAATAAATCGACCTCAAGATTTTGATTCGCAAAAACCATATTTGGAATCATCTCCCTATCTATCTCCGAATTTCAGAAGTGTAGGGAATTTGGCAAGGTCTGAAGCCGGAAATTCATCTGTAACTCATTTCATTCCATTTGTCCCGAAACTGTTTTTTCCCACCCATTTAAGTCGAAAAATCAGACACGTCATTCACTTGAGGCTCCAAAGTGCGCTACCACCGATCTTCGATTCCCCTACTCCTCCTCCTGCCTTCAAAACAAGACTCATCAAATCTGCATATCAATACTATTTTTTATTTTGTTTTGAGAAGCCTTGTTACACCCAGCCACCCTCCTCTTCCTCCTACACGGGAGATTTCGAGTTTCATTTCAACCCTCGAAGCGATTCATGTCCGCGACACTACTTAAATAACATTAAGGTTATAGTTGGAACGGCATGGAGTGGTGTTATGTTATGTCTATCTCCGACCACGATAACTTAAAAACACAGCAGGGTAGCTGAACGAAATTTGGTAAACGGTCTTTACACCGGAATTGTAGATCTCTGCTATATTTTCGTTCAAATCAGTCCACCGGATATTGACCAGCTTGTCCGAACATGATAATTCGAAAACGCAATAACCTAGAGCAGAGGTTCCCAAACTTTTTTCCCTCGCGTACCCCTTGATCAGTCTTCTTATTTTTGCGTACCCCTTGATCAGTCTTCTTATTTTTGCGTACCCCTTGATAAGTCTTCTTATTTTTGTGTACCCCCTACTGTCATATCCCTCCCTCCACCCATCCGTCTATGCAACGAAGTTTTTATTAATAATGTTAAGGGCTTAGGTAAGCTTAAGAGTAAAATGACTCGAATAATAGCATTTTCAGGATTTGCTTTTGATTTTACTTTTTATTTCATTCTTGAAATAGTATTAGTCCAACTTCAAAGTAAATGAAACTAGTATTGTAATAATTTCACATTATTTTGAAGGTAGTCTTTAGGATATGCACAACTTTCACTTTCACATTTCACAAGAACTTGGGGAACAAAATTCTGCAACATTTTTATTCCCTTATGTTTTCTTGAGTTCACCATTACCGACTTCCGTATCCCTGTACCCCCAACTGGTGTTTTGCGTACCACAGGTTGGGAACCTCTGAACTAGAGGAATGAAATTTTGGATATGGTTTCATTATCAGAAACGTAGATATGAATCAGATTTGGGACCAAATCCATCAACACATGTGCTGTATGTCTGTCTCTTTGTTCATATGTATATGAACTCAGTAACTCAAAATCGGAGCAAGCTACAAATATGAACTTTAATATGTTATCTTGACCCAAAATTTGTCGACCTGCATTAGATTTTGAAGCTAGTAGGAGGTCCAAAATGCATAATCGACTTTTCTCAATATACTTCGAAGTGATCCACAAAAGGCGGGTATTGAGTAAGTATTTGAGAAAATCGATGGGGAGAGAGGTTTGGAATTATAGCATGCAATCGAAACTACAACTTAAAGTACAACTGCATTGCATTATGGCATTACTGTTTCTTGCTTAATGACATATTGCAAACTTCATGCATAACGTTTTACTTTCTTGTATAACAGCATTTATTGCATTATGTCTGCCATTTCTTGGGTATTTGAACCCGATAAATGAACTGTGCAACGAGTGTATTTTTCTAAGTGTGCTTTAAATCAAAATTGAGGAGCTTCTTATCAAAAGTTATCTATTATTACAATTTGCATTGAAATAATGTATTTGTCTCTAATTTAATAATAATTACTGAACAATAAACTTTAAGACTCTGCTGTGTAGCATTTTTCCTAACCGCCGAAGTTTGATGAGACTTTTCAGAGGAAAATAGATCCCTACCCCTGGTATAGTCTGATTTTGTCTCGAAACTTTATTTCTTTGTAAAGCCACCTTCTTTTTTAATTTTTTGGGTGCATAACATCTAGGTACAACCATTTTCACCACACTTTACAGGTTATTTTCTTATGTGGAAATTTGCAAGAAAGTTGATGATTCCGATTTTTTTAAGGTAAGAAGAAACAGTTCATGAAAATGAAAAATGATTTTTCTGAAACCATAGATGCCTAAAACAAATAGTAATCATAAAATTCTCAAAAGTAATTAAGCTTCTTTTAGCAAAAAGGGTATGTGACTTCTCATGAAAAATTGATATTCGGAATTAAGTAGCTAATCATACATATTCATGAAGGTTTGTCATCTTCCTAATTATATTTGATGAATTTGAATCGGACCTATTAATATTATCTAATATTGTATCAGTGTACCAATCCCCTAAATTGACACATCTTTAGGTTTTATAGATCGCTTCCAGGAATATTGTGTAGATTTAGATAACAAAGTCAATTATCTAGTCACTGAGAATCATTTAAGTCATTTTTAATTGAAATTATTAATGACTTCTCAGAAAAATAAAATAGCTTAGGACACCTGTTGGAAAATTTCATCAGCTATTTCATATAAATATTTTCTATGAATATAAAATATCATGCAAATTTAAGTGTGACAACGAATTAACTGATGAGACTCGGAAGTGAGTTCGAATTTTCTGAGACAATTCCAAATTACAACTGTTTGTCGCTAATATGAATTAAATGTCCCGACTAAGAAAAGTGTCGAATTTTAATAAAATGTCCTGGAATGTCCCGGGTTTTACTTATAAGTAAAAAGTTTGTATTAAATTGCAATTGTTAGGGCTCTCGATTATAAACGAATAGCTCTAATCAGTCTATATGCAAAAAGATTAATTAGATTTAGGTTTTATAAAAAAATTACTTTAAATAATGAATTTCAAACAAAAATGAAGTAAAAATGAATTGACCTTTCCAACTTCTACTGCTGCCTGCTGTAGACCACGTCTAAACCGACTAGGAAAATGATAGTTTACTGGAAATATTTCATGACTTATTTATCAATGAGACCATTAGGGTAAACTGAAGCTGACAATGCAAATCGTATTGCTTGACTTCAAAACCATTAACTAGGTTTTAACTGGAATCATATTGTACTTGTGCCATGCGTATAAAGTGTAATGTGCTATTTAAATCTTTAATCCATTGAGAATCCTGCAGTAGGAAGAAAGTGACGTCACAGCTCAAATTAAGACAACATGCAATTAAATGTTGACTGACATGTGCGATTATTTTTGTAGTGTGGCCGTGACAGCGCTTGAATTGATTCCATTCTTTTTTGATGTAGAACATAAAATACATAAATTATAATATTTTTTTGATTTAATGAATGAGATATTTTATCCGACCTGAGTTACCATGATTAATAAAAAATAAAATAAAATGACCATGATCAAAAGAATTGCACGCTGTTTGAGATCTGGCCCTGATTTAATGAATGAGATTCTTGATCAGTCCGGAATTTCCTCCATTAATAAAAAATGGCATAAAACCACCGAAGCAAAATGAGTTGAGTGCTGATAGAGGTTTCGTTCTGATTTAATGAATTAGATTTTTGATCAGGTCCGAGTTACCTTCATTAATGAAAAATAACATAAAATTACCAAAGCAAAGCGAGAACCGTGCTATTAGAGTTGCTTCCCGAAACCTTTGCTCGTACAGAACAATATCCAATAACAGAATTAATGAATGAGATTTTTTATCAGGCCCGCTTTTCCTCCATTAATAGAAAATAGCATAAAGTCACCAAAACAGAATGAGTTGAGTGCTATTAGAGGTTTCGTTTTGATTTAATGGATGAAATTTTTGATCATGTCCAAGTTACCTTCATTAATGAAAAATAACATAAAATTACCAAAACAAAGCGGGAACCGTGCTATTAGAGTTCCTTCCCGAAACCTTTGCTCGTGCAGAACAATATGCAATAACAGAATTAATGAATGAGATTTTTTTATTAAGCTCGCGTTTCCTCCATTAATAGAAAATAGAATAAAGTCATCAAAACAGAATGAGTTGAGTGCTATTAGAGGTTTCGTTTTGATTTAA
>BGPR01000863.1:161843-254922 GCA_013235015.1 Araneus ventricosus
GAATGAGTTGAGTGCTATTAGAGGTTTCGTTTTGATTTAATGGATGAAATTTTTGATCATGTCCAAGTTACCTTCATTAATGAAAAATAACATAAAATCACCCAAGAAAGCGAGAACAGTGCTATTAGACTTGCTTCTCGAAACCTTCGTTCGTACAGAACAAGATGCGATTCTTAGTTTATAGCATCAAGGCCATTAACCTGATGCTCTGAAACTTAACTGGCACTTAACTACGAGGAAAACTTGGTTTGTTAGGTATTCAGCTGTTTAACTACAATATGTTGAGTAATTGCCATAGGAGAAAAATGACGAAGTTGTAAAATCTAATGATGGTCCGCCATTTTGTTGGTTCATACTAATTTCTTTTATGGAGAATGGGTTCTATTTCATTAAACGCGCTATGTTAACAGAAGTTGTGACAGACATCTACTTTGGCAGTAATTATTATGTAGAAAAATGGTCATAAAATTATCTGTAAAAAAAAGTAGTATATTTGCACAGCGACAAACTGTACGCCATAAAACATAGCAGCAATTCAAACAGAAAGACTTGTTGAAAGTTTTCATTCGCAGATATTACAGACTTTTACCAGACAATACCGAGCATTCAAAACAATAAAAACAGTAAATTTACAGTTTTTAAGAGACTACTACTTTTTTGTATGAACAAAATTTGAAAACTTTAATGCTGGTTTAATTTGGCAGGGTTTTGTAAATTAGGCAAAAGTAAAGAAAAAAGACAACTTTTTATAATATACGTGCTCTGGAATAATTTTTACCTATTAAAGATTGGCATTATGTTCTGTTATGTTTTTTTAAAACTCTATTTAGATCTTATCTGCTTTACTTTATTCCTTTTTCATTCAAAAAATCGTGTAAAGAAAAATAAAACAAAATGTGTTTAGATTTTTCTTTTCGACTATCACATACAAACATAATAAACCATATGTGATATTGTGAGCTATAAGTGATGTTTTTTTTTTTCCTTCTTCGCTTCCTTGGTCCAAGATTGTCGCTTTCACAAGTGCCTACATGCAAGAGGGCAGATTTAAGGGTGACTTTCTTCCTCACTACGAGCGGGGGAAGGTATAAGGTCACTCTAAAATAGCGCCTGACAACAAGTGTAACCAATCAGGCGTCGTTTTTTCTGTGACGCAAGGCCATGATGTGAAGAGGGGTTAGATCCCTTCACTTGAAAAAAAAATATTCGAGAATTGAAACGCGCTGCTGGATGATGTTGAAGAAGGAAAAAATGGTGCCCATACCTCGTTCCGGTAGGGACTATTCGAATTGCTTTTCTTTTGCTCAGTTTTTGCACGAAACTGCTCGCTCGTGTAATGTTCCCCATCTGGATTAGTAGAATAAGGAGCGGACTTGTGTGATGGATAAGAATTGACCATTCGGAGATCGCAGGGACCGTGCATATTTTCAAACAGATAAGAGTCTTTACTTTATGACTATATATATATATATTTACGTATTTCATGGCGGACAATATAAATCAATTTTTGCATCCAATACTTATTCCTTTTGATAAAAAAAAGAGGAAACTTCAGGACTATATTAAAAAGATCTTTCGGATTTTTGTGTTCCCAAGTTAATTCGATGTGTGTTTTTTCTGACATTATGTTCGCGAATGTTGATCAACAATATTAGTTTTAAAAAAAAGGGGCCCCTGATATTCTGTAATCTAGATATATAAGCTAATGTCAATGACTTTTTTTATGTACCAATATAAATAAATCTTTCAGTTCTTTTTTTTCAGGAATAATTTATCGCATTCATGTCCGACATTATTCACTCTTCCCTTTTATATTTATGCAAGATATTTTTTTTTAAATTTTTTTTGGTAAAAAGGATATTTAAAATATATGCGAACAAATTAATTTATCAAATGCAATTTTTGAATCTACTGAAATACAGTTTTATATATTTAAATGTTTATAGATTATATTATATAATGTCAAGTTAACAATTTATGTGTTTATATATCAAGTTAACTATATAATATCAATTAAACAATATAACAATTTAGGTATATATGATATTATATTATATATAATATCAAGTTAACAATTTATGTGTTTTTATATCAATTCATCAAGTAAACCACATAACACCATAATTTGTACCAAAAATATCTAATTTAAAGTGACATGACAATATTTAATAAGGAAAAGCAGATTCCTTGTAATAATGAATTAGAACTTTTTTCAGACGTTTGAAAAATATTTAGTATTCTTAACAGCCTTAGTGCCGCTTCAATATGGGGCACTAATCTAAGCAATCAGCTATTCGTTTTAAAGTGAATAATTATTCATAATTAATAAATTCATCATTTATTTCTTTTTAAGCATAAAATATCTTATTTGCATCGATTTATGTATTATTTTAAATGAAAATTAAATAACTGAAAATATTTAATATAAGTAATATTCTTGGGCTTAACATTGAAGCCTAAGAATACTACTTATATTAAATATCATGACAAAATCGGTTCTGCTTTAATGCCGCCATTCTTTGGAATTTTTATCAGGGCCCTACCAAGGTGATCCTGCGCCCTTGGTGGAACTGGCAAAGCTGCGCCCTCTCCCCTTACGTGACACATTTTCATTACTTTTTCATCCCTTCTATAAAACCCCTACCCGGAAAAAACTACATTCCTGCAAATATTTTTGTACACAAACTTAGCATATTTTATGATTTATTAAAAAGGTTTAATAAAAATTAAGTATTTTTAAAAAATACTTTAAGGAACTATATTCATGAAAAATACTGTACACAACAAAATAAATGTATCATCAAATAAATTACAAATTGCATGTTTTTCTAAAAGACAGAAAATAAAACAAAATCTATATCTTATTGCTTATTGCAGCTATTGAACATTGGCTTTTGTGTGATGCATAATGAAGAAGAGAATTTATTTGCTTCGCACTATGTATATAGTAGATAAATTACTAATTAGAAATAAAAGAAATTAGAGCTAAAATTAAGAGTTGAATATATATGAGCTGAATTCAAATTTTATTAATATCGAATGACTTTTTCTAGATCAGAGGTTCCCAACCTGTGGTACGCATACCCCTGGGGGTACGCGGGGGACAAGTTAGGGGTACTCAAAATTGATTTTGGTAGTGGCGGAAAACACAAAATATAAGAATATTCTAGAATTTCGTTTCTTCAGATTAGTTTGAAAAATGAAAATGTTACGAGTTCGAAAGCCTATTCACGGAATAAAAAAAAAGGATAATATCTAGTTATTGAGTAATTGTTAGTTTTCTTCATGACCGGCCGCCATGACTTCATCGGATACTGTGATCCCCGCATAATAACCCCAATTACGAGCGGCACATGCGACGCCCCCCCCCCCATTTTACAGGGGTACAACGTCATCGGAGATGAGCCCTAACAGCCACACTACCATTACTGTATCCACCAAGGGAGCGAAAACCTGCTTACTTAACGGCAGTTTCTCATCCGTGAACTTTGCCATGCTGGGATCATGTGATTAAATATGCGATTATATAAAAATAAGGAAATTAGTGATAATGTGATTAAATAAGCAAATTAGTGATAATGTGATTAAATAAGGAAATTAGTGATAATGTGATTAAATAAAGAAATTAGTGATAATGTGATTAAATAAGGAAATTAGTGATAATTTGATTAAATAAGGAAATTACTGATAATGTGATTAAATAAGGAAATTAGTGATAATGTGATTAAATAAGGAAATTAGTGATAATTTGATTAAATAAGGAAATTAGTGATAATGTGAATAAATAAGGAAATTAGTGATAATGTGATTAAATAAGGAAATTAGTTTGTCATTTTAAAATTGAAAAATATTGTTGCAAATCATACATTTTTTAAAATTTCTTTAAATTAAAGAAAAAATTGTACAGTTATTAAATTGGTATCATTAAAAAGGCATTTTTTAAATTGACGTAAAAAATCTTATTTTTAGATCATATTTTTGAAAAATACGGCGAAAAGTCGTCAAAATCTTGTCTACTTTATATAAACTGAAAATTTAATTATCTTTTGAGCTTTGAAAAGTTGATAGTGATTCTACTCTTGTCTTGAAGAACATATGCGCCAAATTTCATCAATATCACTCAAAAATGTTGATTTTTTTAAAAAGACAAATAACATTCATCTTTGTATACTTTATTGAAAAGTAAAATTTTATGGTTAAATCAGTTACAATTATCATGACAAATAAAATCAAGGAGATCATGAATTTGGTGTAGAATAGTTGCATTAGATTTTTTATGAAATAAACTGTAACACGAAATACTATAATGTTAATTTTATATTATACTACTAATAAAAGCTCATGTATGCATAGGTGACTATCTGTTGGCGTTCTACAAGACAGACCGTTGAGCCTAGAGTTGCCAAATTTGGTACAAACCTACTATGAAGGGTGGCAAAGTACACCTCAGTGAGTTTTTAAAAACTTTAATTAATTAAAACTTATGATGTTATTTATTTTGGGGGTTGTGGTGGGGGGGTTCAGCGATAATAACCGGTAATATTATCATTTAAAAATTTCTACACCTTCTTATATTTCAGAAAAAATTATCTTTCAAATGATGACAGTCTAGTTGTCGTGTAATCTGTTCTTAAATTTGACAATTTTATTAAAAAAATATTTTTATGTATAATTTACAACAATGCTGGATTAAATGTTAAACAAATTTCACTAGTTCTTCAAATCTTTAATTTAATATTTCTCTTAATGTTTAATTTAATGTTTCTCTTATGTTAAAAAACATGATATAAAAAATTATTTCGATTATTACAATATAAAACCTTCTTTTGTTGTATTGAAATGCTGCCATTTTCGTTGCTTTTCCAGTTTTTTTAATTCTTTGCTACTTGAAATAAATTTACTTTTTTAATAGGTTTACTATATTATTTTGATAGATTTACTTTTTCCCCAGAAGCACAGAAATATATAATATTTGCACAATGTTATACAATATTATGAACACCGAATACCGTAACAAAGTGTTGTATTGTATGTATCAGTATTTCCGAGATAATAAATTTGCACAAATAATATAGAAACAATGCTTTCTATAAAAATCTTCATTTTAACTCAGGATATCACTCGATTGTAGGTTTTATTTAAAAAAACTCCACTGGAACAATTATTCTTTAAGATGCTGAATATTATATCATACTATACAACACAATGCATACTATATTTTAATTTCTACATTTGTCAGCGTTGTTCAATATTTCAAGTTGAATTTATTCTTACCGTCGACAGATGGCAGCATGACCACACTGTAACACTACATTTATCAATGTTGAATCATATGTCCGAAAAAATATTTTACAAAATGTTTATTTGAATAATAATGTTTACATAATCATTTTGTTTTAATCTATATAAAAGGCGGGCCGGATTCAGATAAGGAAGTTAACTATAAAATAGCCCTCACATATGGTTTATCTATTGTTCTATGAAAAAAATTGAGTGTTGTTGTCATCGTAAAAATATGCACGTGATTTATTGTTGCGAATCTTGTATTGGATTTTCAATCAATACTGTAATTATAAATGTTAAAGGCGTCTCGTAATACATTGAAAAAGTAATAAATAAATTTCAAAATTATTTTAAAACCTTTCAAACATATTATTATAATTACTTTTAAACCTTATTGCCTTAAGTTATTAATTTAGCAAACTTAGTTATAGGAGCTAAAATTGCTTCCTCTTTGACTTAAAATTTCATTTTGAAGTCGAAATTGTAACGATAAAAGATAATTTAATTAAAAAGACTATTCAGAAGTAATTGTAATTGCGCATGAAATTTCGTAGAAGTCCGAACTCTGTAACTACATTTTATTATCATAATTTACTATTACTGCTGCAAGTCTCGCTGGTCCAGTGGTAAGGTGCCGGTTTGGTAAGCAAATGGTCCCGGGTTCAAGGCTCGCTGTGAATAGAGGTGTTCAAAAATTAACCAAGTGTTACCCAGAAGTTCAACACTTAGGAACTAAGTGATTATATTTTTCCATGCTTCTAAAATGTATTTTTAAAATATTCAGTAATTGTTATATTACATAATAATATTCAGTGTAGTACAATATTATTTAATATGGTATAATATTATACAGTATTATATGACATTATCCAATGTTATGGAGAAAACATTGTACAATATTGAAAAGTCTTATGTTTTACACTGTTTCAATATTGGGAAAAATATTGTACAATATTACTTTAGCGAATTTTATGATATTACACAATATTATGTGCTACCTGGGTTAGCTATGATTTAAAATTGATTTTTTCACATAGGGCAGATAATCTTCAATGGAAACCATTCCATCTATTTATTTGTAATAATTAGGTAAAACATTCAAGTTATAGTCAGATAAATAAAGTGTAATAAATGTAATTCAAATTTGAATTATGCATGATCAAAATAAAAATTAATTTTCATTGAATTTAATGATATTAAAGAGCCATTCTGCCTAAGACTTTTAACAATTGAATATAAAAATCAAAGTCATTAATTTTATTAGATGCAAAACATTGTCTTAAAATTTATTTCAAATTAGCTTGCGAAAAATTAAATAAGTTGATGTTATTAAAATTGGTTGGCAAAAATAATATATAATTAGTAGAAGGCGGCTAGTATTTAATACAACAAAAGCAATTTAAAAATACAGAAATAATTTGAACTCACCTCTTTAAAACTACTTTATCTCCTTAGAAAAGAATGAAAATGTCCAAGTATCCACTCTCTGATGAAATAAAAACAGAAAAGCAGCATTTCCTTCGTATTACTTACAAATAATTAAACACCAAAAGACCACTCGTCCAATAAAAACGAGGTCCCTTTATCCTTCCTACAATATAGTAAACAAGAAAAAATAAGACTTCTCCACCCTGAAAAGCAAAACTCTAAGCGCGATTCCCCTTTTCCTTTGAGCATTTAATAGTCAAATTACGTGAATTTTTTGCCCTCCCTCCCCTCTTATCAGCGTCTTAGAGGTTCGAAGAAGAATCTTAAGGCAGGCGAGTTCTCTTGTCCATCTATTTTACGACTGCAAACTGAAATGCAAAAAAGAAGAGAAAACATGTTCTTTTGCCATTTCTAGGCAAGAACCACACCCATGGTCGAAAAAGGACCCTTTTCGCGTTGCTCGAGGGACCCTTTTTTAATGCGGCAGCAAGAAAATCAAAGTTCCAAGAAAAGGTGCAGGCCCTTTCTCTCTCTCTCTCTGTAAGGGGGTCACAAACAGACAAGCTGGCAACTTGACCACTGGATAAAACAACTAGTAACTGCCGTAATGATTAGTGAGTCACTGAAGACTTATTCTCAAATTATTTTTTATTTGCACAGTAGATCGTAACAATCTAACTCTTAAACTAAGTTTTTTTTAATGGTCTTTTTTGCCACCCCCGTTCTGCCTGCGCCATTGGCGGGGGCCAATCTCACCCTCCCTCGGTATGTCCTGATTTTTATGCACACTTGAAACAGGAGAAACAAAGGGAAAATACCGTTCAATGCGTATTGAAATTCTGAAGTACATCTAAAAATATGTTTATATGTTTTTTTTACCCCCTCGGTACGTCCCTGATTTTTATACACACTTGAAACAGGAGAAACTAAGGGAAAATACAGTTCAATGCATATTGAAATTCTGAAGTACATCGAAAAATATGTTCTCTATTAGTAAATTTATCAAAAATAATATAAGTAATTAAATATAAAAATGTAGCATAAAATCTTTTCTTTTCATTACATTTTTGCTGTGATTTATGTCCTTCTGTACAAAATGCAGAGAAATATACAGGATGTCCCAAAAAGGTGGAACAAGCGTTTATTTCCTTAAATATTGATTTTAGACATATACTTCCAGTTACAAAGTTTCATCACATAAGGTAAGAATTTGTATGAAAATACTTTGATATCCAAGGGGATTGATAATAAAAAGTTTCAAAAATTAAATCTTTATACGGCCCCACAGAGCAAAAATGTCAATAAGAAAAATTTTTCTTTTACCTTCATCTATTCACATACAAAGTTGCACGCTTCCATCAGCAAAACTTACATATATATAAGAAGAAAAAGTTGTTGACTTAGACCACTTTTCCATATCTCTCATTGCTGTTTGATCCAGTCTTTCGATGTACATTTTAAAGATAAAGACATTACTTACATATTTAAAAGAATTATTTAAAGGGCGGAATCACTAAATAACAATGTATTTGTTAACTCTTTTTAAAATTAAAAACTAGTCAAATAATATATTAACAGAAGTATTTACAAAAATAATTCTTCTTGTGAATCTTCAAAAAAAATCATGGCGACTTATCAGCAGTGAGCCTCATCTTCCCAAAAACAAGCAGTGCTATAAAAATGTTATTAGAGCACAATTAAAATACAATTTTTCAAAAATAGCTTTACCTTCACGTAGTTCAAACTTGTAGTTGCAATTATCTGAATTGAATTATAGATAATTGTGCAGTCCTTTTTCTCGGTGAGTTCCGTTTTAATAAGAGAAATCGAATATGTAGGAACCACCCAAGTTCCCGCAAAGGAAACATGAAGGTGAATCTGAAACCTAAAAACAGTCAATGAAAAAATAAATAGATCAAGAACGCATGGATGATATTGAAAAGTTGAAAAAAGCACATTATTTGGTTTTCAGCACAAATCAGGAGAATACGAAAAACCAGTTCCGGCTAGGTTCTAAGACGGAAAGAATAGCCTTCATCCATTATGTCACTTAGTTGTACTCAATGAGGGAATTTTAGTGCTTTCCAAAAGTATTTGGTGTGCAGCTGAATCCTGTATCTGTCTCACTTTTTCATTTTGTGTCTCCTTCTACAGTTTTTATCTTTTTTTGTTAATAATCGAACTCTCAGAGTGGGGAAGTAATCAAATAAGAATAAAAACAAAAATACGAATTTTAAAAATAACTTGAGTGAGTTCTGCAACTCTGCAGACCTAAAGGACGAGTCGCCACTGCTTTTAGGTAAAGCCATAGACTAAGGATAGAGTTAGACTGCTCACGCTGTAGAAAAACCAGCATTCGGAGTGAAGCAAGCACCTGGGTAGAAATTCCACTCCTCACGTGACTAAAGAGGAACTTCTTGGCTTCTTATCGCCACATTTGGCGAAGCGAGTATGAGGAGTGTTGGAAAACGAGTAGTATTTCTACAAGTAGCGAAACGTTACTATTTTAGTTCATTTAAAAACTAACTCACGAACGGAAGAAATCAAAATAATTGGATTTTATATGACTAGGAATTTCATTTGTTTTAAACCTTACACATTATAATACTTCAACTGACTGTAACAAAAACAAATTATATACTTAAACATTTTAAATAAAAAAGTCTTTTTATTTAAAGCAATAACTACTTAATTTCAGGGTCGTATATAAGGAGGCTGAGGCCCTCTCCGAAATAAATTGACTATTTTCCCGGCGAATGTTTTTTTTCCAAATATATCTCCTTTCTTGATTGTTTGGAAATCTGAAAAATAATCAGATAAATCTTTAAGACATGTCAATAATACTTTTGTTTTGGAAAATAATACTTGTAATAAAAAAAGCGAAAGAGAAATAAATAAAGAGTAAATAAAAAACACTAAATAAATTTTCAAACATCATATACACATAAATTAACGAAAATTAAACAAAAAGAAGTTATTGAGTTCTAAATTTTATTAATTATACAGTTTCTTAATTATATGCATAAAAGAAAATGTTTAAAAAAATACCTAGAGATGAATTTTTACTGAAAATGAACTATGCTTATCTTTCTTACACACTGAAAAACATTCGACGTTTATTTCATGATCATAAAATTTTCTTTTCTTTTAAATAACACAAAAAAACACGAAAATTTCAGAATGTAAACCTCGCCAACACATCGCCAAATATCTCAATCTACATGTGTCTAATAAAATTCCATATTTTAAACACTAATAGGCACTTAAAACCTATAGATACTTCTAAAAGAGGATAATAAACAATTAACTTAAGAAAAGGATTAATTTCATACACAACAAATTGAATAATATCGTTTTCAATTGCAGCAAACGACACAGCTAAGAGCTAAGACTTATTTTTATGTAGCTATTTTGCATTAATAAAGCAAAAAATCATAAAAATTTTACTTACCGATGAAATGAAACAGATCCTCCTTTGATAAATTTTTCTTGACACTCGTATGCACAACAGGATTTAACCATTTTCGATGAATTTTCATGAGAACCTCAGCTGGCCTTTCTTACTCACGCATTGAAATAACAAAGGATTCCCGTACGAAATGTCTCGGTCGCGTCCACGAGTCACGTGACGAGGTGCTTGCTTCACATTGCAACCCTCCACGAGCAGTCTATTCGTATCGTAAGTCTATGGGTAAAGCTTAATAATTCGCACAACGCGAAGAGAAAGTAATTCAGTATTCTGGTTCAATATTAGGCTATTTTCCTATTATACCTTAAATTATCATTGTCTCAAGTTGTCCTTCCATTCTTTATCAAGTCGATAGTTGCAACTATCTGCAAATGAAACTGAAAAACAGAATGTTTCATTGGCAATTTGTTTTCAATCCGTGATGATTGGTTCATATACTACTTGACACATATTTGCATTTCGCTGTTTTTCTGTGTTGAATAAATTTGCATTTCTGCAATAAACATCTCCATATAAATTTGTGAGCAGCCCCTTGAAATTTAAAAATTACCATATATCTGTAAGTTTCGCAGACACAATTGTGAAACTTAGTTTATGCATAGATGAGTGTAATAGGAACATTTCACTCATTGATACTTTTACTCTATGGGCCGTATAAAAATTTAATTTTTGTAACTTTTTATTTTCAACTTCCACAGAAGTCAAAGTGTTTTCTCACAAATTTTTACATTATTTGATGAAACTTTGCAGTTGGAAGTATATGTCTAAATTCAATACGTAAGGATATTGATATATTCATTTATGTATTCTGTACAAGCTTGCGATGGCAATGTTTTCTAATATTTCAATAAAATCGATACTACAACATATCCTATTTAAACTGATAATGCAAGATTTGCTGAGTTATTGTTTTCAGAAACCCCGCAACAAATATATTTTTAAGGGTATAAAGGAGTTTAAGCGATGCTTAAAATTAAAATACGCGTACATTTAAACATGTTTACTTCACAAACTTGAATTTTGTCCTACAGAACAATCTAAACTGTTTATTAGCAAACATGAAATTAAAATTAAATTTAATAAATCTAATTACTGTACCTATTTATTAAATGCTGATAAATCTAAAATCAGATTTTAAAAAACCCGTAAACAAAGAAGTTAATTAGTATTTTTCAAAATTACCAATATTTTTAAATACTGGTAAATCCAAAAAATGGTGAAAAAAATCCCGAAAATAAGGCAGTTAATTAGTACTTTTCAAAATTTTTATTTTAAAGCTAAGTTGTTTTTAAAAAACTCTCATATGAGTTTTCTAGCATTAGAAATGAAATGATGAATGAATGAAATGAAATGAAGAAATGAAAGAATATGAGTTTTCTAGCAAAGAAGAAGAAACACTTTTTAGCAGAAATTGCTTATCGAATGTTAGGAAAATATTTCTTGCTATTATTTAAAATTATTTTATATAGGACAGATTTTTAATGTTTCTGAAGTTGAAATGAACTAAACTCATGTTCATTTATCGTCCATATCTAATTCAAAGTTTAGAAGAACCTAGGCTTCTAACTCTTCGCTTCCAAAGACAAAGAATTATAAAGACAATTAAAGTTGAAGGTCCTTATGCTAACTATATGATGTTTTCTTTTAAAAGCTATGCTAAGGAATAAGTAAGTATTTATTTTGTTTCTCGTTTATTGTCACAGGACGAGCATAGTTTTGAAAAACTGAGATAATATTTTTTCACTTGAGGTTTCTTTTTAATGATTTCTTATCTGCAGATTCTGGATTAGATGAATACAGTTGCTTACTTTTACTTGTTCTTTTCAATTCTTTTCAACGAATTTCTGTAAATACATTCTTTCATTCGTCACATTTTGTTTCGTAATGTATTTTCTAGTTTAAGATCTTATCTTGAATTTTCATCAATCATTTATATTTAATGCTCCACATGATTAGACAAATAACGGTAAAGATGACAAATGATGTACATGCTTATATCTGAATCTTGGGCTATTGATTAAAATTCAAAGAAAAGGAGGAAATTCTTAAAATTTCAGATATGTGGAAAATGAAAAAGCCATCGAGATTCTTATATCGTGCAGTCGTCTAAAAATTAAAAAACAAGTCGATTGGTAGCAATAAATTCTACATTGAAAATTTACAAAATTGAAGCTTACAAAATCAATTTAATAAAAGATTTTGGTGGCGTAGCAGGAAATAATTTTACCATTTTAATAATTTTACCATTTTAATAATTTTAACACAATAAAATCTACATTGAAAATTTACAAAATTGAAGCTTACAAAATCAATTTAATAAAAGATTTTGGTGGCGTAGCAGGAAATAATTTTACCATTTTTCAAATCATCAAACTAAAAGATCTGCTGTCTTTTTCGACCACTTCGCAAAATATGGTTTAATGAGGAGTATGTTTATAAAATAAATAATCCACAGAGATTCGATGAATACTTTTGGTTTTGCTGCAAATGCAGATTTATAATATTTATATCATATGAAATCTGAGGATAACTTGAGTTAACAAAGCTTATTTTATATATGACTCAGAAAAATGAAGAAATGACATTACCCAGATAGCAATTTTAGTTTGCAGCAAGCTTGCCACAAATTTGTCATGACAAGAGTGCAAGTTTGCCACAAATTTGTCATGACAAGAGTGCAAGCTTGCAGTAAGCTTGCAGCAAGTTAACGAAAGCTCCGAAGTCACCATGAAACGAACTTGCAGCAAACTTGCCGCGTCAACCTCATTGCAAATTATAGCAAAAACAGAGCACGAACACAACCCGGGGAAGAACTCGCGACCTCCCGGTTCCGAAGCGGAGACGCTAACCATTGAGCCAGTTGAACTCTGAGAGTAGAAGATTTCGCTAATACATCGTTCGATTCGATTCGTATACGATTTATTTTTAACTATTTTCTGGATTTCATTAATTTTTTGAGTTGAGAATATGATTTGAAGTCAAAGAGAGAGCGATTTTCGCTAATAACTACGTTTTGCTAGTAGAATAAATTATGAAATTAGAGTTCAAAAGTAATTACTTTAAAATGGGACAAAATGTCTAGTTATTATTGTTCAACAAATACTGACTGTTTTTTAGATTTAATTTTGTTTATAAACGTTAAAATTTCAACATTAAGAAAAAGGCGATATAGTTTTCTTTAAAGTGAGAGTGATATATTTAGTAAAAAGATGGAAAATGTTTCAAATTTTTTTTTTATAAAAAAGTTATTTTTTTCACAAATTATCATTGATTTATTGAATTAATAAAAAAGAATTACGGTCTAGGAGATGCTATTAAAAATCGGATGTTTTTTAAAACAGAGACAAAAATAATTATCTCTTTATTGTGCTATCTTTGCAGGAAGCTTGTTTTGCAAAATTGCAGCAAGTTTGATTTGCAAGGAGGTGGCGCTATTTGTCACATCGAACTTGCTACAAGTTCGATTCAAGTTTGACGCGTCAAATTTTGCCATGACAAGTCAAAATCAAACTTTCTGCAAACTTACATGCTATCTGGGTACAGGGTGACAGTGAGCCCTACTTACTCGGCACCCATTTTCCCTTTTCCATTCATGACAACCGTAACTAAGTTTTCAAGGTGTCGATCTATTCAACTTTCACTTTTAAACGACTCCCACTTTACCATCACTGCAAACCTGCAAGAGCAATTTCGACTTACCCATCACTTGAAAGCCTGCAACAGCGAGTGACTAAATCATCCCTACCAACGCAAGAACGACGGTGTTTTCCCATTCTGGAGAGGACCGCGGTGGCCTAGTTGTAGGGTCTCGTCTTCGGGACCGGAGGGTTCTAGGTTAGAAACCCTATTCCACTGAAGATCCGTCGTGTTACACGTTAAAACATAGTAATTTCCAAAGTAGCCCTCTTGTTGCTTCAAAACGGGACGGTTATATAACTAAACTAAACTAAACTAAACCCCATTCTATACTAGTTCATAGCGAAATACAAATTGATGATGAAGATCTTCTGTTCTAAAAACTAATTGAAATGTACTGAAAATTTAAAAATGCATATTTTATAAGTCAAGAAATTCATTAACGCATAAATAAAAGTTATTATGGCACAATCCGAGATATTAGGCTGTAAATTGCAATGCCATTTGCCTTACGCAAAATCCATGATCGGAAGTTAAGAAACTTGGAGGTCACTACTTCAGTCCAAACACCTGCACATCACCAAGGAAACATTGGAATCAATACATCTCCAACACACGTGTCGTCTCTCAGTTATATGCGAACGTATAGTCTGACAACGGATTCCGAGACTACCACTTTTAGACGATTTTACACCTGAAAGGAGTGTCAGGCAATGAGTCATATGAACGCATTTCCGGAGTTCTTTATTAGATCACGCTCAGTAAAATGCAAACGTCACCCTTCCATTCTTCACTTTCCCCCTATTTTGATGAAAATAACTCCGCCCGGCGCATGAGCAAAAGCGCGGAAGGTTTCCGAATCCGTTGCTATACAATAACTAGGTATGTTTGCCGTTGAACATCTACCAGCATTCTAAGCTGTTTTGTGACGTCACGTTTTCGTTCTTCCTGCAAGATCTGAAATGAACTCCAAAATAAAATGGCAAGTCCCATTTATCTTGCATCACATGAGGATTAATTGTCTGTATACGCTAATAATAATTTTTTGTTTTGAAATTCTCAAAATGAAAACATTTTCAACACTGGTAGAAAAACTTAAATATCATCTTTCAAGCTTCAAGGTTGATTATTTCGCTTGATAAAGTATATAAATGATTTATCATAGCTATCATTTGGAATTTTTATATTGAATCTAATGTCGAAACGATAGGTGTTGATTATATTTAGGCGTGGTGATCAAGCTTTCAGACATGCACGATTTTTTATACGGGTCACCATTTTTTATACGTTTACTTCATACATGCACAAACGTTCAGCAGCAATTTTTGTACGTGTCTTCAGTTACAGTAATTATATTTGAGTAATACCGAAACTCCAGATTCGTGAGATACATCGATGAAAGAAACAAAAATAATCAGTGGTGGCATTGAAAATTGTTACAATAGTTTACAAAGTTTTTCCTTTGACAGATGACTGATGATGATTAGCCTATTATTAATGTTTACAACCTCTATTGCGTTTTGTGTATTATCATTGCAGTTTAGATATTTATAAATTTAACTCTATGTATTTAGAATTCCGTTTAGGATTGGACAGGCAGATGAAAAATGATCTAATCGGAAGCGAATAATTGTGATGCTACTGGAAGCGGCAGTTTGAAGTTCTCAAATGTAATTTATGCGTTGTAAATACAGGCATGATCTACGAATATGTATCTTTTCTCTTCAGTTTATAATAGAATCGAAGGGCAATTATTCATAACATTCAACAATCGATTCAAATTTAAAGACCTATGATTTGATTTCGGTAGATTCGAGCTGTCCTTTGAAATTGCGCCGTAATTCAGTCACTTAAATGTAAAATTTTCCTTTTAAAAAGTGTTCTCTGAAAGAATTTATGATTCAAACGTTACTGAGCTAAGCTGTAAAAGTTTATCTTCATTAAGGAATTTTAGTACAATACAGTTCCATCATGAAAACTTATCCTCATTTGTGGAATTTGCTGTCTAGAATTCTTCATACAATGCAACTCCGTTTAACTAAACTGAAGGGGCGAGAAGCCATTTCGGATAACGACTTTTTCGGTTAAACCATGGGCATCTATTTCAATTTTCTATCTAATTACAGTACGCAATTCTGAAATTTTTTGAGTGTAAAAAGAATTCAAAACTCTCTTTGTAGACTACAGATATGTTCTTTATTAGAGTTAACTCTCTGTCGGGAGCCATATTAGCACCGACTAGTTCTGGTAACAGGCACAGGTAAAAACTATCGTAAAGATTATTGTTAATAACCATTAATTTTAATTTTAGCATTCTAAAATTAATCACTGACCTCCTTAGAGAAGCTTAAAAGAAAAAAAAATGACGGGAGGCTGTCTTTTTCAAGCAGCCGCTGATGTTAAAGTCGTAGGACTACTTTACTCGCGTGACTCTTTTGTCGCTCGAAGCTTCTCGGATTCTTTTTGTTACTCGCAATACTGACTCAGTAGTCGCTGAACTACCATTCCGATTTTCAATTTTTTTTTTTGTAACTTCTATTGTTACCTTTTATCTCTAAAATAAGACATTAGTTCTGTTTTTAACATTTGTATTTACCGAGATATAGAGGATCTCCCATAAAACGTTTTTTGTGACGTTATGGCATGTGAATCAAATTCCCTTCCCGAGACCCTAATGGGAGGAACGTAGTCTTAGGTTAAAAGTGGGGACATAGTTGCAAAAAAGTCTCGCCTTCGCGATTATTCCCGTGAAATGTACGCGTTTTTTGGATTTGCGATTTCAGAGTCATTTCGGATAATCCGGGTTTCGGTTAAACGGGGTTTACTGCATATGCATTTTAATACAACAACCGACGCGTCGCTTTGTTAGAATAAAACGAATTCAGAGCAAGAACAGAACAAAAAGCATTTTATTAAAATCCAAACTTTAAAATTTATATATGTAGAAGGCTTCGATTTAATCGCAGTTTCAATTGAAAAAATTGCAATGAAAAAGATTTCTTAAGGAGCTAGTATAAAAATCAATGAAAATATAATTTTATGAATTTGCGATCTAGTGAAAAATTTTATTTCCAATTATTTGCTTCTGTAAGCTCCAGTAGTACACCTTTCTCTTAATTACATCGTTTTCGGGCAGTAATTTGAGAGTGATACTGAAGAGGTTCTACTGTAGTTATAAAATCCCCGAACTCTATTCACAAACACTTAAAAATGCATTTAAAAAGTTAAAAAATTATGAATATATTTATGATGACATATCAACTTTTCGTTGTTACCTAAGTTTCAACATTCATTTTTCCAATGTCATCTTATCTTCTAATATAAAACATATATTTCCTTAATCATTTAAGAATTCCTTTACTGATACTTGTTTTAGTATATTTACCTTATTTGTCTAGCTGCAGAGAAATTTTAAAGTGATGATCATACAGTGCTCTTCAAAATTATTAGAACGCTACAGAAAAAATTACACATTTTGTTATAAAAAATACGTTTATTTATTTATTCATTAGAAAAAGCTTCAAATAACCCAAATTTTACCGCAAAATAAGTCAGAATTGGAACATTTTCATATAACTCTAAATTACGTGCTGTTCAAAATTATTCGAACGGTCAGAAACTTACAACGAAAAATAACATAACAAATTTTGAAAATAAAATATTTTGTTTAATGTGTATATGGGCCTACTATGGCCTCAATCACTGCTTTCAGATGTCGATTTAGGATATCAACCAGTTTCTGCGGTGTCCCTTGGTTGATACTGCGCCATCCATCTTTGATAGTCTCAAAAAATTAATTTTTACTTCTCGATTCCAAAGGGAATTTCTTATTCAGAATTGACCATAAATTTTAGATGGTATTAAGATATGAGCTTTGTGGTGACCACTCCAATGTCTTAATCTTGTTTTCGGAAACCTGTGAAGTGTGTTTTAAATCATTATCTCGTTGAAATATATAGCCGACCCACAATCAAATTTCTGGTGGACTTCTTCAGATTTTGAGACACGATATCGAAGTACAAACATAGAGTCATTTTGACGTTGATCATGATAATTTCACCAACATCTTTAGAGGGAAACAACCCCATACCATCACATTTCGGCCTCTGTGTTTTACTCTCTGTAGGATATTCATCATTTTAAGAGCCTCACCTGATCGTTCCTACACTCTTTTACGCTTTAATTATCGAAAAAAAAAACATATTTGCTTTTGTATGACCATAAAACACTGTCCCAGAATTGTGAAACGTTCGAAATATGGTCTTTTGCAAATGCCAAGTGCATTGCCATGTTTTCTTCCGAGATGTATTGGGATGTATGGTCTTTTTCTTTGGATACCTGAGTTTTTGATTATAAGGCAACGTTTTAGAGCTGACACGTTCAGTTTGAAGTCTTTTACAGCCTCTCTTGGCGATATATCGTTCTTTTTCTGTGCAAATCTTACATTCATAGAGTCTTCTCTTGTACCTGTTTTCGGCTTTCTGTCGGGCAGCGGTAGCCTAGTGAGAAGCTTTCGGATTTGGGACAGGAGTGTTACAGATCCGGAACCAGATTCCATTGAAGATCCATCATGTATTGGGCCTGTTGAACGTTAAGTAAGAGGTAGGGGGCCAAATGTCCTCCCGTTGGTGTGGTGCAAAAATACCCACACTGGCCCGGCCGCATATAGGCATACTGTACTCAAGCAGAGCACCATTGTAACTTTGGAGGGCTCTGATTGGACAAGCGAATCTGACGAAACTCTTCTGCACACCGCATCAACAGTGAGACACGCGTATCTTGTTTAAAGTTCTTCCATATTCTTCTATCCAAGAATACACATCTGAAACACGTTTAAGGTTGCTTCGAACGATGGTTTCATCTTTAACGATTTTAACAACTTCGTTTACAAAAGAAGGGGGAAGATTGGAATTCTGAATAGCAATGGCGTATTACACAAAGAACATTTCGCTATCGCTAGTTGAAAGAATAAGGCAGAGCGTGGTCAAAGGCAAACAAACAACAAAGCATAGTTCCGTCAGATTCGCTTGTCCAATCAGAGCCCTCCAAAGTTACAATGGTGCTCTGCTCGAGTACAGAATGCCTATATGCGGCCCGGCCTACCCAAAAAGGGTGTAAGGCCGGTAGAGGACCAGCGGGGAGAGAGCCGCTCCACCAGCATGTGGAGGACGGGATTTATTGGGTACAATAAGATGATACAGGCATTGCCCGAAGAGGGGCAGTAATTTCAAATACAAGAGAGCTGGGAGTGTAAACATGGTTCGACCCACCTCGGTGGGGATAAAATAGCTTGATTTACTGCTCGGGCAAGCAAGTAACAGTAAAAATATATAAAAATAGATAAGTATTGAAAAAGAAACAAACAAATAAACACAGAAAAAGCAGTAAAAATCAGATATATAAAAAAGTCAAATATTGAAACCCCATAGTATAAAAACAAAACACACACAAACAATATTACACGTCAAACGACACACAAAACACAAATAAAAATTGTACCAAACATATAATTAAAAATACATAAATTAATAATAATAATAATAATAATTACTTCTGAGATAGAAAGAAATAAATTCCGTTGGTGCCAGCTCAGATGTCGTTCTCGTCATCTGACCGAGGTTCAAAATTACGAGGTCCGTCACAAAATAACCCTCGTGCTGCTTTAGAACTGAACGTTAATATAACTAAACTAAACTAAACCGAACTGAACTGAACTGACTCGGTTTTCTGTTTCGCCCCTCTCTCGTTCCCCATAGATCCTGCCGTCTCATACTTCTTGCATAAATAGTAGATATTCAACATCGACAATTTAGACTTTTTTCTAAGTTTTCATATGATACCACATCCTTTCAATCTTCATTGTTGGGATGGCGAAGATCAAAAGAAATCTTTTAGCTCTTGAGCATTACTGTTGGCTTGACCGCTTCATAGACCAAAAAAAATAACCAAAAAAATTAATATCTTAAAATAATTAAAATTCACCAAAATAAAAAGAAACCTGATTCCTACTCACTTAAATATAACCTTCGTCATCAGTTGTTCGAATAATTTTGAACTGCTAGAATATGCTGTTTAAAACAATAATTCTTTCTAAGAAGTAGTGATATATCATGAAATAGCTAAAACTTGCATGCATTTATGGAGGATGAAATAAGGTAATAGAAAATCAAAATAAAATAGCAAATTATCAAGTTTTTTAAATTTTATGAACAAAAGGTTAAATTGTAACAGTCCGTTATAATAATTTAGAACACCACTATACATCTAGAATTAAGCAACAAAAATAATAAATTATTCATTTTCTTATTTCCTTGAAAGTCATATTAAAATCACAATGGGAAACAACTGTCTTGTGACCAACATCATTTATATGCGGCTTCTCAAATAAATATTGATAGCTCAACTGATAATATTCGATACATCTTATTCGTTTGTATTCCGTGAAATTCTTTGCGCTGTGGAGAAAAACGTTTAGATTCTGTACATTTATTAACCGTATGAACGAGTTTTCTGCTTTCTCAGTTTCAGTGGCGAATCCAGGATTCGGGTCTGGGGGGGCTGAGGTCATAAAAATTTTGTATTGTAGTGACAAATGTCAAACCTCATGGCTTATATAAGCCAAAACACTTTGACTTTACAGGCTTTCCTCTCCTGACAACCAGAATAATAAAGAACACTACAATATTTTCGATAATTTACTAAAAAATACAATGAAATAACTAGCCAAAAAATGTTTTCGACAGCGCAAACGCTACAAGTGCGAGTGGAATGAGTAGAAAAGTGGAAAATTTTCGAGCCTGTCAAGTCAGAAAGCAATGTTGTCACGATTTTATCACTATTTTTTTAAAATGAAAATTAAGATGAAACAGTTGTAGTGATTTTAAATTGAATCAAGATTTTTGGTTTAGCTCTGGGGGGGCTGCAGCCCGATAGCCCCTCCCCTGGATTCGCCACTGCTCAGTTTACATTAAGTTCTGGGACTACGTAATTCGGGTGTAATGCTAAGTCAATGGAATCTTCAAAGCGGAAGTCTAACATCCCAGCAGATAAAGCCAATCTTTTTAATGTAAGTAAAAAATCTCCAGAAAACTCGTCCATAAAATAAGAGTGAAAAAACAAAATCAAAAAAATAATGCAACAGTTATAGTTACGCAAATAAATATAATGATGAATGAAATATACTTTTATATAATATTTTATGCATGCTGTATTTTTTTATTATTATTTTAGAAAAGCTAGATATTTTAAAAACCTTTTACATATATGTCATAATGTTTGTCGATATCTTGCATGCTTTTACCCATCAAAAATTTAGAAGAATTACTGTTAAATTTATTTTTAATTCAATGTAATCAAACATTATATCTAACATTCCGTTTGCCCTTTCAAAGAGTCTCTCTCCTCAAATCTTAAGTGTTTTTTTTATTTCTTAAAAAAGTATAATCACTTAGATTTGACCTTGCAAACTCATTTGATACAAAAATGAATCGAAGTACACAGAATTCCCAAACACCTCGCTATCAAATATGAAAGGCGAAGAAAAAAGACAATTTGCTGTAATTTCAGCATGAATTAATTTGCAACAACATCGATTTCCTCTTCCCTAATGACTGCCGATTAAAAAAAAAGTGCGATTTTGGCGTTCACACCTCCAAGCTGTGCGAACGATACTCATCAGAATTGATTAAGTACTCTCAATCCAGACGACCTAGATCGAAGCAGCTGATCTATCAATCCGAGATCGTCTGCTAACAGCATTCCAGCAACAGGCGTCAGACGAGAATTTTAAACAGACAGATCGAGCGCTGATAGGTCGAGCTGTTGTAATTCTCGCTTTTTATATTCCATAAAAAAGGAGATTCGTCGTGTTTCCACTTTCTGTTGCTTCTTTATCAGTGGTATTACCTCGCCTCTAGTTGGAAGAGATGTCCTCACAAAACACTCCTTTCCACTCCCTCTGTTTCCCTCGTAGTATTCTTTCCCAATTTTGCTGGAATTTTTTTTCTCTTGAGGTTTGAGACGTTTAGGTAAATGGTTGTGGCATTAAAAAGCCTTATTTTGTTTGCTGTTTTATTCAGAGATTTTTGTTACTAGGTGGACGTGTGGAAAACTGCACTTTTTTGTCTTGAAAAGATTTTATAAAAGCAGACATTCATCAATTATTCATGACGGCGAAAATGTTCAAATAAAAGAAAACCTGTGCTCATAAAATATGAATGCATTTTATTGAAGACGATGTAAACGAAAAAGTTTCATGAATTTTATTTTTGTGCGTTGGATACTTTCAGTAAGTGATAACTTTTAATCAATAATTCAATAAGAGTTTATTATGAAAATGGTAGAGTGCGGATATATTTTCATTACAATTTTGTATTTAGATTCATTTTTAAGAAAGTGCATAAAATGTTTTTCTCCCAGGAAGCAAACTGAATATGAGAAAACCAATATCTAAACTTTTCATTTGAAATTCAATCTTTAGTAAGCCAAAATGTATTGCAAGCATCCAAATTTTATTCATTGATGAAGAGAATTTGAATTTGTTTTGGTAATACTCCTGAGTAAACTTTTCAATAATGTATGTTCTTTCCGTCTGAAAATCTTGTATGTACCAAAAATGGTATGTACTACTTCCGTTTACGAGAAAAACATTGAGGTTTTGTATAAAATAGAATAACACTCACTACAGTTTAGAGATCATGGAGGTTTAAATAAAATAGCATAGTATATGGATAAAGAAAACCTTCGTGCAAAAGTTGTTGCTGGACAAAAGTCTTAATAACTAATTTTTTTTCCAGAATCGGAAAAAATCATTCCTTAGCTTAGCTGAAATTTGTGTATAAAAATTTATCGTGGGGACTTTATGAAATAATTTTGTAAAAGTTAATTCGGAATATCCACCATAATTTATACAGGGTGAGTTTGATCTATTCTGCCAAAGGAAAGAGGATGATAGAAGGGCCCATGGGGATCATAAAACACTATAGCAACCCAGTCCCATCTTTAATCGTTTGCAAAGTTATGGCGGATAAAATGATTTTGCTAAAAATCGTGAAAAAATCCAAATTTAAAAAGTTTTTGGCACATCTACATTTTAAAAAAAGCACCTATTCTGAAAGAGCAGTTAAAATCCTTTAAGATGACACCATTTTCATCAAAATACCTGAATTTAAAGCCGAGTTACAAGCGCCGAAACGTTGGCGAAATGCAAAATCGAATTGTCGCCAAACTCTTTAATATTGAATAAAGTAAACACCGTTCAAGCTAAAATCGATCAAATTTACCAAAAACTTGTCCGTTCTATCAACTTTCGAATGAGCCTACCATAAACCATATCAGTGTTTTAGTTCAGGAGAAATTCAGTCTTTCGTTGTCAATACATCACTGAAATCGGTGTTCATCGAAATAGACATTCGACAAAAAAATCGCCATGTTACGATGGTGGATTAATGAAATGTATGCAAACCCGCCACTATGAACTCTTTCGGATATGCAGATGTGTTCCAACCTATTTGCGTATAAGAAAGAGTTCATATTGGCGAATTTGCATACATTCCATTTATCCACAATCGTTTCGGTTGGCAACTTTTCGTGGCCAACACCAATTTCAGCGATGTATTGCCAACGAAAGACTAAATTTCTCCTGAAATAAAACACTGATATGGTTTATGGTAGGCTCATTCAAAAGTTGATAGAATGGACAAGTGTTTGGTAAATTTGATCGATTTTAGCTTGAACGGTTTTTGCGGTATTCACTATTAAAGATTTTGGCGACAATTCTATCTTGCATTTCGTCAACGTTTCGGCGCTTGTAACTCGGCTTTAAATCCAGGTATTTTGATGAAAATGGTGTCATCTTAAACGATTTTAACTGCTCTTTCAGAATAGGTGCTTTTTTTAAAAAATGTAGATTTCACAGAATTCTTTTAAATTTGGATTTTTTCACGACTTTTAGCAAAATCATTTTATCCGCCATAACTTGCAAACGTTTAGAGATGGGACAGGGTTGCTATAGTGTTTTATGATCCCCATGGGCCCTTCTATCACCCTCTTTCGTTTAGCAGAATAGGTCAAACTCACCCTGTATATTGCTCGCAAGTGCGTTTATTTTCGATCAAATAATTTTTGACAATTAGCACAAAATACAGTGCCATAATGTTGTCAAACCTCTTGTGCAACCGCCTACACTTACGAATAGGAAAGCAGATAATATTTTAACTCGTTTGCGCATTGGACAGGACATACCAGATACACTCATCTTCATTTGTTGCTTGAGAGAACAACCACCAATATGCTCGCGATGCAACTGTCATATGTCTGTCCATCATATCCTGTCAGAATTCACAACTTTCAATGTTGAACGTTTGGAATTCTTTCAAACGCCTCCAGTTTCATTGTCATCTTTCTTTGATAAAACACCTCTTGCTAATCTTTTTACATTTTTAAAGTCTATTAAGTTTTATCCACTCATTTAAATAATGTTAATATTTTAGAATACCATTTACACCTGTCTTTAAGTCTCATTATCCTTCTACATTGCTATGACTTTTATCTTCTTTTCTCGCAGTATGATCAAATCCATGGCCGTTTAGCCGAAAAAAAAAACCAAACCAAACATAGCCATAATGGTGGAAATTTGCAACCAAACCTCTTCCTTAGTAAGACAAAATCTAACCAACGCGGTTCGGACTGAGGTTTTTATAAGGAATCAAAGGATAGAAAAGAACCCTCGGCTATGAAGGCCGAGTTTAGATTTGTAGGCGAAGAAATATCCCAGATTACCTGAGACTGTTTAAAGATAAAGGTAAAGAAAGACCTTGATAAAGAAAGCACTACGGATTTTTCTCGAACTTAAAATAAATGTTCCATATCTATACATATAAAGGGCAAAGTTTGCGTGTATGCGTGCGCGATGTCCAGACGAATCTATAGCACTTACAGCCATGAAATTTGGCACACAGGTAGTCGTAATGGTGACTCAGTGCACTTCGAAGCCAGAATTTTATAATTTAATCTAGAAAATTTTTTATTTAATGTTTTGTGTTGTTTTAGGTAATTTTTGGCACGTTTAGGGCTGTAGTTATCTTTTCTAATGATCTTTGAAACACACTCAATGCACCATTAGAAAGAACAAACAATTTTCGTTCTAATGAAGTTTGTTTTAAATTTTTAAGATAATTTACTGATTTTTGAGAAATATTTAAATAATAGTCACTTTTCATTTATATTTTTAACATTCAATTCTTATTTTCTTGCATCCGAAGTTCTAATAACGCTATCATTTTCAATTTTTTTTAGGTATAAACCGGTATATTTATCCCTGTTTCAAAACAAGAATGGCTAAAATATCTTTTTTCTCCGATTTTCTATGAAATTTTTTATTGATCAGTTCAAAACATTTTCTCTCACATATCAGAATCGACGTAGCTTTCGTCCGACCCAAGGTTACTCTGAGTTCCCAGAATGCATTTCTACTATCCGATTGGCTGGCGGTACCAAGCAAAAGTCACGTCATACTCTCGATCATTTTACTGCGTCCGCTAATCTTAATTACTTCATTTTACTGATCCAAGAATCATTTGATTTATTTGTTTTATACTTTTGATAGTGGCACATATATGCCGATACCTTTAGTTAAAAGAACACGTTATTCACCTCGCTCAAGTTCCTGCGTGTACTTTCACTAAAAATGGAGGGCGAAATCAATAAAAACATATATATAGGCTTTTTTATTTTGTTGAAGTCATTATGCCACGGGAAACATTTTATTTATAAGTAAAGGGCTAGTGGTGAAAAAAACATGAACTCGAATTCATATTTAAAAAAAAAACGATAAAAAGTTAAAAAGGGGAATTTTATTTTCAACAATTATATACATGTACTACGGTCACTTATTTATAAGATAACGGGATGCTGTGCAAATTAGATGTTTATTAGTTAATTATTTATTATTAGATAATTATATTTGGGGCAATCTTTATTTTCGATACTTGGTACTAGATTAAAAGCGTGTCACGGATTCTGCGCAACACTGCGTCTAGTGTAACACATTGTGCTGGTTTTTACTTAAAAGTAAATAGCTAATATTTTTAAAAAACGTTATCTCGATCTTTGAATTTTAAAAGAGTTGGCCTTTGAAGAACTCTACACAATCTTTACTATTCATGAAATGTCCACCCAAATATGGCCAGTGTAGATGGATCAACCGGAAGGAAATATAGTAAAGTTCATAGTAATAAATGTATTTGAATCTTTAATTTATAGTAATTATATTTTTAGTTTTATATAGTCCTGCTAATTTTGAACTTTTTTTTAAAATAAGAAACCATTTCAGCGTATTTGTATTTTTTTACGTTATTTATTTTCTTGCATTTTCTTCAACATCTTATAATACCTTCCCCATCCGAGGTCCTGGTTGCCCTCTAGGGTTTTAGAAGTCCAGGAGTGGAGAAAAGCTGAATATTTTATCTGATTATTCAGAGTTCCCTATAAGCACAAAATATTGTAAATATTATTTTAATATTTTTACTATATTATTCAATATTTTAAATATTGAAAAATGTTGTAAAATAGTTACAATTAGAAATAAAATTTCATATATAATCAGTAGTTTTTGAAAAAAGTAATTTTTTTCACCAACTTTATTTAAAAATTCAATGTTGAGAAAAACAGCATAATTGAGAAAATATAGGACATATTTAATTTTAATTTCAAATGCGAACTTCTCAACCTATCGCGAATGTAATAGACCGCAAGAGAAATTTTAGTCTAAAAAATAAATATTTTATGAACATTCAAAATGGGCGTCACTGATTTTTCGTCAAAATTATTCTATGCTTCGAACTGAAAGTGACTGTAAAACATGCCTATATAAAGCTATCATAAAATCTGCGGTCTATTACACTCCCAAAGGTTTTTGACACATGTGTACCCAATTTCAATCAATTTTAATGAATTGTTTTGCAGACATAACGTTGTTCGTGGATCAATTTTAGTGAAATTTTCATTTTTCAGGAAACGCATTTAAAAAATATAATGAAACATTAATTCAAATAAATACCAAGGAATAAAATATTCAGGGAATAAGAATAAAAACAAAGACTGTTTTAGAATCTTAATAGTTGTGGTTTTATTTTTAGATCATAAAAAAGTTTCTGAATTTTTCTTCGAAAATCGCTTTTTCAACCTAGTCGGATACCTCAAATTCTCAACTCATAAACGAAATTATGAAAAACCTTAAGAGAAAACCGAAATTTAAGAACTGTATATTTGAAGCTGCAGTTCCATCACACACCAACATTTATAAGTTACTCTAAATCGCATTTATTTTGGGAAATAAGCTGTATGAAATCTTGTAGATGAAAGATATTTTTACGACACTTTATTGAAAAATAATTACCTAAGCCACGAGAATTCAAAAGAATGACCATGAAGATGAACTGTAGCAATGAAAAATATGTGTGACAGTATCATTTAATAAATTCTAGTTAAAGATTCTTATTCAACAACTGATTTTATCTGACCTCTAGCAACGAGAAATGAATACTTAAAAAGACTAAGTAAGCAATTAGGTACACATTAAACTTCTTAAACAAATTCTAATTGCTTTTGATGTCAAATTACTTTATGAGCAAGCTTCTTAAATGAAGACAAAATTAGATATCTTTATCTCAGATATGTTAACAGAAAAATATAATTTATGTCTGAGTAGGTCATATTGAACAGAATAATAATTATTAGAAATGAAGAAAGATATGCGTCATATGAATTCAGAATTTAACTTCTTTTTTCCTAATAATTTTGCATTTGATAACCAGTTTGTCAAAATTCTCCAACCAAGTTTTCAAGGTTTGTGTGTTCTTTTTTTTATATTTTTCATATTATATTTTTATTACATTTTCATAATATATTTTCATATTATATTATATTTTTTTATGAATTATAAGAAAAGAAAGCTATTGCAATGTATACATTTCTACCTTTGGCTTGGAGTTCTTACAAAATTTTTATTGAAGAATTTGATTGGTTTTAATTCAGACAATTAGAAATGTTTCAAACACCAATATTCATTCTTAATTATAATTTTTTCACATTCACTTGTAGCTGTAAGTTACGGTTCTGACGTTGTTGAAATACATTTTTTTTAGAATTGTAATTTTTTTCTTTGTTTCATTTATTTATCGAATTATCAGTAGAAGACTAATTCAAAGCGGAATTGAAATACATTTTTTTTAGAATTGTAATTTTTTTCTTTGTTTCATTTATTTATCGAATTATCAGTAGAAGACTAATTCAAAGCGCAAAGGAATTAATTGAAGAAAGCTTTGAAAGACGTTCAAGAAGTAGGGGAAAGAATTTGGTTCAACATGCTCAGCATGTTGACTAGGCTTAAAAATCTAGTACCTTCGCCAAAATGGAATGTCTTCTGGGCTATTATTCGTCAAATGTGGTAATCCTGAAACTTTTTTCACTTTTTGCGAGCTTCTTATGGTGAGCTTGGTAAAGAAACCGCACCGCGTTCTTAAGTCCTGTCAATTTGTCTTTAGGATTCTCTTTATATATCTTGACACTAATATTTACATTTTTTTCACTTTCATAATTTTTCTTGTTAGACTCATTTGAATGTTCACTTTGTCCTCTAAATGGTTGCAAAATCCAGAAAAAGATTTTCTTCAAGACCTGCAAATTTATTCTGTGCTCATTTAAGTTAAAGCACTAGAAGCAAATCTATCAACCAGAAGCTCAAACGTTTAGTTTAGGATGCATAGTGTCCTTATTCTAGCGAGAGAAACGATTATGCTTTGCATAGCAAACATTTGAGGATTGCTACGAACAGTACTGTATTCGCAAAATAAGCAGTGCCGGGACGCTTTAAAAGCAGTGCCGGAGCACTATAACTTGGGTAACAAAATCGCACTGTTTTACAGACATTTTCACAATTTTTCTTATTTATTTCTTGTGAAAAAAACAGTGCCGGAACGGCCCTACCAGCCCTACTACACCCCTGGCTACCAAATCCTTCTAAGATTGGTGAGCGTTAGCTAGCAGGGGGCTCAAGGAACTCCTTATACAATATTTAATTTCTGTGTAGTTTTATGGTATTATATAGCTACAAAATTTAAATATTACTTTTTTATCCTTGAGAAAAGTTATCATGCTTAAAGTTTACAGTTTTAAGTCTGATGCATCCTAAATAAGTCGACTTATTCGTGCTAAAATTGCAGTAGTTATATGTAAGATTTTATGTTAGTGTTGGTGGAAAAATTATACTCGAGACAACATCTAAGTCTTCTCTACCTCACTTGTGTAATCAACAATTAATTTTAAAATCAACATCTTTAATATGCTACTGATTTCACATCAAAAAAATTTACTTTATGTACTTATTGGGATATATCAATAGACAGTGGCTTTTCTCTCGAAAATAACACCGAATGTCTTTCTAGGAGGCACTACCTTTTTATAAAAAATACGTTTTTCGGTACTTACGTATTAACGCCACCGAAGCTGAAGTTGCGCTAATGCGCCAAGATTGGCGGCACTTAAAAACTGCCAAATCTGTAGGCGACCGCCAAATCTGTAGCTGCGGTGACGTTAATACGCCAGATTTGGCGGTTTTTAAGTGCCGCCAGTCTTGGCGCATTAGCGCAACTTCAGCTTCGGTGGCGTTAATAGGTAAGTACCCGTTTTTCTTAAGTGCTCTATCAATTTAAGGTGTATTTTTCGCTCAATGAATTTAAAGCATATTTTTGAATTTTAAAATCTAGCATTTTTGGAATAATGCTATACATATTTAGTAATTTGATTTATCCTTACGGTCATAGAAAAATCGGCCACTAGCCTCATCATTATTTTTACTGCGAAGAAAGTCATCATACTGGATGTTCGAAGTTTAACTCACTTGAGTTAAACAAGCTATAATATAATAGGTGACGGATCAGTAGGCAGCCGGAGGTAGGTTGTGCACCAAACTCGGCGCCTCAGCATACAACAAACTTCTGATAGAAATAAATTGTATTTAAAAAATGAAGATGGATTTTCTAATTGAAGATTCGCTGCTTCATAAAATATATGCTAAAATTAAGCAATCTTAATTATGAAATACCAATAATGACCCTCATATATACAGTTACTTGATTGATAATAAAATTAACACCAAAAATCGAACTAATAATGAAGGGAAAAGAAAAAGAACAATACAGGCAAAAGCACTGTACAAGAGAATCATGAAACATACAAAAACTGTTGCAGCTAGCATACAAGTACTGGTAAGCACGGATAAAAAGTAAAAATGTGTCAAATAATAGTACCATGCAATAGGAAAATAAGTAATCAATATATACGTTAAAGGTAGTGTAAATAATCCGGCTAGTATGAATAATATTTTGTGATTATTCATAATAACCGGCTTGTTTTAACTTGTTAGTATGAATAATATGCGTTTATTATTACTAATACCGGATTAATTGCATTGACCGCAACACCTACATCAACTACAGCCATTCAAGAACTAAGAGACAAAAAGAGAGAAGTAATAATGAGAACTTTGGCCAGTTCTTAATACGTTAACACTGTATTCCAATTTAAAATATCATTCCAAAGGGAGAGCAATAAATTTGGTTATATAATAGATGAAGCTTTCTTCCGATTAATATTCCAAGGTTACTTACGCTAACACAGATAGAATAAAGAAATGATACTTCGAATTGCATCAAAATATCACATCCATAACAGACTTTTTTTAATATAAAGTTATTAAGAAATTCAGAAGGAAATGCAGATATACTTAAGAAAAAATAATCAACTCATTTTATTGTATTTGTCTTTCAACTTCAGAACATCATAGTACTAATTAGTGGGAGTAAAATATAATGTCTGTACACCTTTTCACAAAATAATCTTTAAAGAAAATGACGTGATAACATTTTATTTACAACTATTAAATGATATTTTCTTTTTCAAAATATGAACTTATCAGTGTATAACTTTTAACAAATTCATCTTTAAGGAAAACGACGTAATAACATTTTACTTACAACTATTAAATGAATTTTGTATCGTTCTTTTTTTATATCTTTCTAATCTTTTCTTTTTCAAAATAGGAACCATCCAATATAATATCAGTGTATAACTTTTAACAAATTCATCTTTATAGAAAATGACGTGATAGCATTTTTTTACAATTATTAAATGGTTTTTTTCTTTTTCAAAATAGGAATTATCCAATATAATATCAGTGTACTTTTAACAAATTCATCTTTACAGAAAATGACGTGATAGCATTTTTTTTGCAACTATTAAATGATTTTTTTTCTTTTTTAAAAAGGAACTATCAAATATATTATCAGTGTATAACTTTTAGCAAATTCATCTTTAAAGAAAATGACGTGATAACATTTTTTTACAACTATTAAATGAATTTTTTTCTTTTACAAATAGGAATTATCAACTCAAATGTAAAAAAGAAATAATTATGTTGGAACCTTGTGCAACGATATGATCAGGTGTTTCATGGACGAACCTCCATGTGCAAGCAGCTTCTAAAATTAACCGATCGCGCTTTGTGCAGCTGCAAATTGCGAAAACACCGGAAAGGAAAAAATAGATCATTTCTGGGAAATAACTGGTCTTGTACATACGCTCCATCACGCTTCGCCCGTGTCGTAAAAATTTGATAGCATGTCTCCGTCTTGATTGGTGGTATGCACAGATAAAGCTTGCAAATGATGAAACAGGCAAAATAGCTGCCGACTGTGATGAATAATGAATGAAATATTGCTTGCGGAGAAAAAATGTCAGTAGATTTGCTTTGTAATCATATACCGATACTATTTCCATTCAAGTATTACATATTTTTCAATAGAAGTTCCTATTTTTTAAAAAAAATTGCCTGCAAGTATTCAGATTATTAGAAACTTGCTTTTGTTTTGTTTTTAGAATTCAGCGGCTAACTTTCTTAGAGCAGGATATCTAAAAATTGGAGCTAAAAAATGAGCTCCTATTTCAATTTGAAAATGTTTTCCAGACCCCTAATTATGTGGATGGTAGGAAGATTAGCAATTGTAGCATTATTTTGCTAATTTGTGAGATTTTTGGGTTTAGGATATTAATTTAAGGAACTCTAACTTTGAGCAATTGTATTTCAACGAGAATGAAATATTGATGCAAAATTTCTTCGTACGAAATGTAATTGAAAAGCTGTAGAACGCTTTGGACTTATATAAATCGTTTTAGTTTCGTTGCTTCTATTTACTTTTGCTGGTGAATTTTAGCCGAGAGATTGAAACTTCCGTCTTTTGTCCTTATTACATTTGATAACTAACACCTTTGGCGGCTACTTAGTTCACTGGGATAAATGTTTGTGATTAATTTTAATTAAATTTCATATGCATAAAATGACTTCATGGCTTCCTCAACAAAAGATTTTTAAACAAATTGTGATAGACTTTAAACCGTATTATTTTAGCAGACTTACACCTGTTCTAATTGTTATGTGCATAAACGTCTCTCATGGAGTCAAGGTTCATGATGTCATATTTAACTTGAAAAACGTAACTGCCCACGTCTAACATCTAATTACATAATCTAACATCTAATTACACATCGCCTTATGCGGTGCTGTAACTTCACTTTCTTATTCCTTATATAATATCCTCAGTTAATTCCAATATTAAAATGGTGAAATGGATTTTGCTTCTATTATATGACCACGTCTAACAGCATGTTAACTGGATTGAAACACGCTGATACAAAAATTAAAGAATAGCAAGTTTTATTTTCAGTACCTGAGATATATTACTTAATATCTTAGAGGGCTTTGTTAATAGATACAACAAAAAAGTTGATGAAATATAACAAGGAGATGAAAACTCATTATGACATTGGTAAAGAATATGAAAAAGCAAAAAGAATCATCCTTCCTTAGGTTCCAAAAACGGAAAAAATACTCTATTAAATATTTGTAGAAAAGATGAATAACGATTTAAATTTCATAGCATAATTGAAAAGCGTTGTTACAAAAACATGCATAAAAATATTTATTAAACGAGTAACATAAAAAAAATTTTAAGTCAATTCCTACTTAGGTCAACAAAGAAAAATTTTACTTTAGAAATTTTTTTCTCCCATATAAAACTAAAATTAATTAATTAATTAATATTTGAAGAAACTGTATTAACATCAGGAGTCATCCACTGCAAGTTTAAAAAATGTATTTGAACTTGAGTGGATGAATAAAAAGTATTTTATTAACGATTGAAAATTTGAAAAAGATATATAAATAAATATATATAGGAAGAGTGTGAACTAATAGTAGGAATTGGAAAACGGTAAAATTAGAGAAAAAAATTGCATGAAAAATAAATTAGGATCATTAGAAATATAATGTTTTGAATTTTAAGATGATAAAAAATCATTTTTGTGTGATAATATTTTCCGAATTAATCGACAAAAAAAGTTTCGTTTAATATTTAATTTATTAAAATTCTAATTAAGACTTAAAAAAAGAAAATCCTCCAGCGTACGCATTCTCACCGTCCAAAATATGTTTGTGACAAATTTGGTTGCTTTAGGTCAACACAAACATATTCGCTTTGATTGTTAGTAGAGATAACTAATGTTCTTAAACAGTGTGCCCACTAAAGTTTTCAACCTTCTCACCCATCTTAACTTCAAACCGTCGATAGCTATATTCTTAACAGTGGAGTCTAGGTATAGTAAAGTGTTATGTACTATGCGATGTGACTACTTTCAGCGCCAAATAACGGTGCAATTTTGAGTTCGTCTTTTTATCTCAAAAAGAAGGCGAGATACCGAAAAAAGTATATTTCAAAGCTGCAGAGCATCATCATATAGTTAGAAAAGACATTTAGCGCGTATTAGTGTTAAGAACAAACACTTAAAACTCGCATTTGTTTGGTCGTGATTACCAAACGTCACAAAGCGTGGAAGGACTTACCTGTCATTAGGATCATTTATCTTTCTCGCTGCCTGATGCATTCTGTGGAACATGACAAATGACACGCTAGCACCAGCATTAGTAAAACATTCGCGAATGCGCTTACTTGTTGGCGGAAAGGTCTTTCCAGCGCCTGATGCTGCCTTTTGTCATTATGCGAAACGCATGCCTCATCAGCACATACTATGTCTGCAAGTAACTTTGGCTGAGGTGAGTGTGATAAAGTTGAAACACGAGTAACTTCTCTTAACATTCCTTGCCAGAAGTACCTGCAAAGGTTGGTCATCGGTACAAACGAGCACTTAATTCGTTTAATATTTTCTTAGCTCGGGCTTTCGAGAGACACACAGTCTATTCGTGAAGTCACAATTTGTAAATCTGGTCGAAATAAATGCGCGATTTATGGGTTGTATCCTTAGCATTAATGTGCTCAAGAAATTGTTCTAAATTAATGATGGCCTACAATCCTTCTTTTCTTTTACAAAGTTACTAATGGTTCAATTGATTGTAATGATATAATGAGCTCAATAGATTTCGCTGTGCCCGCCAGATTTTTAAGAAACCAGAGTTCCTTTCCAAATTTATATTCAAAATTTAATTATATTAACAGGTTCTCGTTATATAGGTTTTATAAAATTTTTAACACGTTCTCTGATGAACTTGACATTTTTAATATGTCTCTTGGTGCTTTTAAGTCGAAATGTTTGCATCTTTTAAATACATAATATGTTTCATTTTGCCTTTCTACAACATTTTAGGTTTTTATGCTATTTGATTTTCCGTGTTCTTATGTATTCGACCAATTTTTTGGCGCCATGTTTGATTTGTTTTTATTTTAAGTGTTGCATTTTTTTAAAATCAAGTGTGTGCCTTTTGGAAATGAACTTTAATTTTTTTAAAAAAATACGGCTTTTGGTGTCATAGTGTGTCTTAAAGTTTTGTGATTATGTGTTTTCGTTTTTAATTATATATACGTTTGCATAAGTTTTATGATTTTATGTATTCTCTGTGTTCTACTTTTTGCTTTCTAAGGCATATTCTTTTTTATTTTTTATTTACTCATTGTGACTTTTGTTCTTTGTGTGTTTGTCAGCACTCTGTAAATGGAGTTTTCTCTGTAGTGTACTTTTCTTTAAATAAATAAATAAAAAAACTTTATATTCGTAATACCTGCATTTCTTACCGTTTTCGAGATATGATTGCCAACTCCGATTTTATCACTAGTGGCGCTGTAAATATCAGTGGCGTGCGGTAGGTCCAACAGCCACTAGTTGCAGTCGGAATTTTAATGCACATAATATTCGCAATACTATTCATAAAAACTTTACATATATACAATAGAGAAAGGTGGTATTTGGACAATTTTTCAATATACAGTGATAGAGAAGTAATTTTAATTAAAAATTACTTTCTTTAGTTTGTTTATTTTCCAAACAATGTATTTAATTTTTATGAAGTACAATTAAAGCAGGGAAAGAAAACAGCTTAAAAGTTGTGTCAATGGTCCAATTAAGGAAACTGGTTGCCCAAATTGGACCACTGTTTTTACTAAATCGGACAACCAATTTCTCTAAGCAGAATTAAAGCAAAAATATTTTGTGAATGGCTTTCCCAAGAGAACATTGTAATAACCCAAGATTGACATTTTATGCACTATATCAGATCTTCTTTGTCCTCACATCTGTTACAAAACTACGTGACCCTAGTTTTTGTTCTTTTGAATAATATTTGATGTCAATTAATGTTCTTTTATGGTTTCTTTTTAATTTGCTTTGGCTTATTCACTTTCAATATATGAGGAATATTAGTGATTATAACTGATTTTTGGGTTATTCCTCTAGTTCGATAATAGTCCCATTGATTTAAACGGTAAAATTTAGGCAACTGTTTGGGATTCAATCTAGGAAACTTTTGTTCAACAATGGCGCTACAAATGCTTACAAGAGTGATTTTAATAACAGATTTCTGCTTAATGGAACAAAGATTGGTAATATTAATGTGTAGATGCCATCGGCAAATTGAAAGTTTTGAAATTATATTGTAGTATTTAAGTGTTAGAGGTAGAAGATGTAGTAATTTATAAATGTGTTTGAAAATTAGGAAAGCTGAGTTAGAAAATTCAAATCGAAGAAGGAGAAGTTATTGGGGTGGTTTTCATACCTTAGAACAAAATGTATAATACTTATTTATAAGGCATTATGATAATTAGCGCCTTAGATAAATGACAGTACCAATACAAGGCGAAAAAATTTAGAAATTAATAATTCGCAAGTGAATGAAGATAGAGATGACGTTTATGCAGAAAGGGTAGAAACGAAGCCAGATTCTTTTTGTGAGGAATCCAGGATTTATTGGTAGCATATTTTGCAAACTTAACCTGTAATCGGCTGTTCTAGGTTAAGCGAAGCGTTATATGGCATAAGAAATCCTGCTTAATGCTCTGAAAAGGTTTGATTCCTTGTTTGACATCTGCATTCCGAAATGCTGAATGTGACGAGAACGGCACATTGAGCATATTTAAGTCGTTATTACACTGAAACTCTTATGGTATTTAACGTGTCCCTCCAAAAACCGTCAAATGCAGATATATTTAGCGGTTTAGATTGTACTATCAATATATTCCGGTTTTGTGTCCAAAAAATTCAGCTTCATTTCGATTCTTTCTGCGCAAACTGCATCTCTTCATCTTCATTCATTTGCAAATTATTGATATGGAAACTTTTTCTCGGTTTTTGTATCATTTAATATATACTAAGTGCACCGGTTAAAAAGGAGGAAAATGGATGGAAAGAAAACTACAGAAAGGGAAGAGAAGCAATAGTAGTGCTTTATTAAATGTAAAGGCCAGTGCTATCTACACATATTCCCCACCTGTTAGGTAAGGTGTGGATGCCGTCCCACTTGAACCCTGCGTCTTTGGAGGCAAACCAGTCAGTGATCTATCGGGCCACATTGTCGTACGTTCGGAATGCTGTTGAAAAAGTGTGTGGTTCATCGGCCGGAACAAATGAAAATCGGACGGCGCAAGATTTGGCGAATACAACGGGTGGCGTAATACTTAACAGGTCAGAGCTTTTAACGCGTTCTTCACTGGTTTGGACGTATGTGGTAATGCGTTATTATAGAGCAAAATCACCTTGTCGTATCAGCTGGCCCATTGTCGTCGTTTGACGATCAGTGTGTGGTGGAAATTGACAATTTATTGTCGGTAGCGAGCATAATTAATGGTTTCACTAGGTTTCAGCAGCTCATGATACACCACACCCATTTTGATCCCACCAAATACACAACATTGTCTTCTTTCCATAGACGCTTCCTAACCTGTTTAAACCAGCATTCACACGGGTGTTGCAATGGTGCATGTTCTCCATACGCATCCCTCAGCATGCAGATACTTTCGGCTGCACTTTTCTTCACATAAAGTAATGAAGTGACACTTCCTTGCGAATGCTCTTTTTCTTTTGGCACGAACATCGCCATGGTTTCACGTACAAATATCACTCATGTGCACATCTTTAGAACATTTGATGTCTACGGTTTTGAAGCTTGTTCTCACTACGATCACATGGGATGCGGCACACTCCGCATCTACACCAAGCAACTGCCACGCCATCCATAACAGAAAATCCGCATTACTAACCAGTACACCTAGTAAATAAATCAAAATTTCTGGTAGAATTCATTAAATTCTATGCAAAATAGGATAAAACTTAAGCATTATAAAGATAACTTATTGATGATATGTTGCTGAATGTTGAGCTTCATAGCAATATGAATTTGCAATAAATTTTAAAATTCCCATGAGCATTTTAATTGAAAAGTTTCTGCAGAAAACGGAATATCTCATTTAATCAAATATTGACAATCAGTAAGTAATATATTTTATCTGAAAGTCTTATTTATTAAAACATTTTTTAAAGTCAGGAAATTTCTCTGCTGGGATACTTAAAATGTGTAATAAAAATGCCTATACCTATGTGTTATACAGCCAAACGTTCCCAGATGTCTTCTTTAAAAAATTGTATAAGCCTCAGACGTTAACCTTCCATTGATGTATTTTTGCCTTTTTCAGCATCATAATTTTGTCGTTGTCTGGCCAAAATTTCAAAAACAATTATCAAAAGAAAATTAATTCATTTAATTAAAATATTATTTTAATGGTAACAGTTACATTATAGTATTTCTTTTACTTTGATTACCATATTTTTTAAATAAATTATTTGAACTGTGGCAATGATAACTTTCACAAAAATAAATCTACTTAATATTTATACTGGATGGAACGACAGAGATAAACGCAATTTTATTTTCCATATTCTTGGGGCGGTCTGTTCTTTTACCATTGCAATAGTTTCTCCCTATATTCAAGCAACTAATTATACCACACTATTTGAGATCAGTCTCTTCCTCTTCCTGTATCTTTAGTTGAAAGCTACCACTTTTTCACACCATATTTATACTTAAATTGCAATTTTTTACATTTATATACATTTCACAATACGAAACGTGCCAGGGTGACAAATTTATCTGGTTTTCGCCGTGTTGAAAGAGATACAATCGAACTGGGAGGTATAAAAAAAGCCTGCAGGGTAACATTAAAGAAGAGATTTATTTATAGAAACAATCGGACCACCATCAATTACTGTTTCTTCTCTTCTTTCTTATATATATATTTATCTTTTTCTCAATGGTCTTTGCGGTTTTTGGAGCTTCTTTACTTTTACGTTTGAGACTTCCGCGCATTGCTGCACGTGATCAAAAGCCAAATTTGACTCTATCTGTAAAGAGAATTAGAGATGCAGGCCATTTTTTATGGAAAAAAGTCAGTATTTTTTTTAAAAATTTATCAATAAAATGAAAAATTTTAAAAATGAGAAGAAAATATGAGAGTAAATATTTTTTTTTATCAAATATCTGGAAGTCATTACAAAAAACGTAAAAACATTAAGCGTTGGTAGAAGGAATATAAATTAATTGGAATTTTTATCTCATTTATAACATATTTTAATTTTTTTATGAATTCATTGGAATTATCTTCTTTATGATATACATTGGGGCTTAATTTCTTTATCGCATTGTCTTCAGAGCCTCGCACTCTTACGATTTTTGTGTTTGACTCCAGATTTTAGATATAAAATGATTTTCTAAAGATTTGATTCGAAATTACTTTTTTCAATAGAGATAACATAGAAGACAGTTTTAAAGTAGCTTTGATTAGAGTTCTTAGCCAATTCACTGCCAAAAACATTTAGAGTACAGACAGATTCGACGAATGTAATGTACCACGAGATACCTCGTAGTTAGCAGTGAATGGGTTAATTTGGCCCATTATAAAGGTTGGAAAAAGTAATTTATTTATACTAAATGCATTAAACATCTATCTACCTTCAATTAGAACATTAATTTTTGGTTACTTAAGAGCGTTCTGATGAACCAAGGTTGAAGAAAATAAAGGTAAAAGCAATTAGAAAATATGTACCATATGCGATAAATCAATTTTGAAAGCTACGAACCCCTTCATCAATCAGGTGTCAAAAGTACAATGTACCAGAAATACAACTAATACAATTTTAACTACTTACTTAAAATTGTATATCAGACCAATGGTTTAAGTTTGCATGTTTACACATATTTCTAAAAAAATAAGTAGAGTATTCTTTGATCTTTTGAAAAACAGACTTCTGATTTTGGAGAAGACTAAAAGGCACAATAAACAACTAAATTTGTATAGAGGGCGTACAACTTTTAAGTTAAAAATGCAGATAAAAAACACCGAGAAGATTATTATGTATTATGGATGTGAATTATCACTTCATTGTTCAGTACTTGATAGGAAACTCTGCCATTTTCTATCCTGGATAATCGCTCATTAGAACGTCCCTTACATCATATAGTCAAAAATGATGTTTCTAATTTGATATACGGTTATTGTCGAAAGCGAGATCAATTTTAAACAATCCTAATAAGCTCCTAATAACCTCCGCTTATGATTGATGCTTTACTCAATTTCTAATTTCGTTATAGCTTCGGAAACGATTTTTATACATTCATAAAATTTAAAATACTAACAATTCATTGATGGCATTTTGATGGCTGAGGAATAGTTTTCTACTTTCAGAATTTAAAAAAAAAATTAGATTTAAATTTAGCTCCGCAAATAATTGTTTTTAATATTTTCATGATACATGAGTGGCAGTGTGAAGATATATAAATGCAATAAATAAACTAACATTTTCATTCAACATGAATGGTAACGTTGTTACATATAAATATAAATAACATATTATATATAATAACGTTGACATACAGAGTTAGCAAGAAATAAGTTTCCCACTTCAGAAGGCTCTAGAGGTCCAAATGAGATGAAATGTGAACTACAGACAATTCAAATGATGAGCTTGACATTTATTAAAGAAAAAATATTAGTACCAAAATTCACCAATAGATGGCGCTATAACACAAATGGTATTAATTTGCATATATGGAAAATGTGAGACATCATTTGCGTTACAGATATGCCTATTAGCATTATTCTTTGGATGAAAAGAAGGCCAATTCTGCACGAGCATAAGTTACTTCTCTGCACATCGTGCCGACGTTGCAAGAAAAAGCGCTTTTGGTAAAATTGTTCAACCTGAACCAGCAGAACTCCGTTGCAGCTGCAAAAGAATTCCGTCGTATGAAGCAGACACGAAGAGATCCAATGTATCCATGTGTCTACGCAAGATGATACAGAAATTTGAAACAACTGGGCAACTTGGCATTCTTCCAGGTAGAGGACGAAAGCAAATCCCGTCTTCTAGCGTCGAAGATGTGGCTCCGCGATCATTGAAGCCAGCAGTCAGTCGCCGCATGGCAGTGTGAGTGTGCCAATTGTTTCCCGTGTATTGGTTATGCCGTTTCCCACTGTACGAAAAATCTTACGGCGGATTTTGAATTTTTATCCCTAGAAAATCAAACCTGTGGACCTATTGCAGGACGGGACTCAGAGGTTCGTACAACTTTTGCACTTGAGTTCCTTGCTCGAATGGTGGTTGACATCACTTGGCCATGGAACATTCTGTGGAGTGACGAAGCCCACTTTTGCCTCAATGGACACGTTAGCACTCACAATTGTCGAATTTGGGCAGCGGAAAACCTCACGCTATCCAGGAACAACCCTTGCATCCTGACAAAGTTAGAGTATGGTGTGGTTTTACGGCTACCTTTATCATTGGACCTTATTGTTTTGAGGAGATAACTGGAAATGGAAACCAAACCTGTTCCGTCACAGGGCAACGGTACTGTGATATGCTGATGTATTTTGTAATCCCACAACTTCCACAACATAGATGCCTTTAGGATATCATTTTCGTGCAGGATGGCGCACCTCCTCACTTTGATCGTCATGTAAAACAATTGCTAAGACATAATTTTACAGATGCACGGGTGATCAGCCGTCATTTTCCAACAGCATGGCCTCCCCGTTCGCCGAATATAACCCCCTGAGACTTTTGGTTGTGGGGTTTCCTGAAGAACAATTTTTACCGTAAAAGGCCATTATCTCTGCCAGATCTGAAGGACAGTATTCGGTGCCATATTCCTGGTATTCCGGTAGATTCACTCCGTTCAGCTGTGGAAAATATGGTTCTGCGATTAGCATACTCATACTGCTTCAAGCATACTCATTTCGTACTTACTGACTCCACTATTTTAAAGTTCCTAAACCTTCGAAGGCATTTATTCACAAAATTAGGGTAAGTAGCCACTTGAATAAAAAGGCCATTGCTTGCAGATAAAAATGTTTCAGGTACTTCTGTATTGAGATGTTGCTAAAGGAAGATCGTGCTTCAAAGCGAGTAATTATCAAGTTATTAGTTGAAGCAGAGTAAAATTCCGTCTTTTAAGAACTACTGCTAAATGAAATTGCGGTGTTCATATAAATTTTATCTAAAACAAATCCATCCATGTGGACAAGCACATAATCCTGCTTAAACTTCCATTATCTGCCTTTAAATCAAAAATGTACTATATTGTTATTCTGATCTTCACTAAAAAGATATGCAATGAATCACGAATCTTTGAAATATTGGAGATCATTGATGCCATCGTAGGTCGCTTCCTACCAAATAATGACTCATTTAAGATAATGAAATCCCACAGCTTTGATGTTCGAGACATATATGAAGATTGACAACTAATGATGGAATATTTTTCATTTTGTAAGCAAAAATGTTTCTTGTGAATAGCATCCCATATTTGTAATTACAGACCTTTATCATCATCTTCTGTTACCTCACAAGTGAATCCTAGCAAAAATAAGAGATAACAAAGTTTTCAAGGACTGTTATAACACATTTTCAAAAGGGATTTTTCAATAAGGAAAGAATAATTTCACTTACTCATTGCTAAAAAAAACCCTTTTTTTCGCTATTATTATAACAGTTTTCCTGAATGGTTGTTATCACAGTAATCAACTGGCAATTAGCTGATGTTTATGCCCTGCTTTTAAAACATTTTTCGCTTGTTTGAAGCATATTCTGTATTAAAAAGTAGATTGGGTTTAACATATTACAATGCTAATGGAATTAATATTTAATAATTTGATCGTCTTACATCGACCAACATCGAAATCATGTCTTAGTAATTATTCCTCACAATTCCGTGGCTACATTAATATAGACTGATTTTATATTACATACTATTGGAGCATTCCACATAAATAGCAGTTTGTTTCGTTGCAAACGTATTCGGACAATGATTAAAAAATTGCCTAGCAAGGAAGGTTAAAAACTTACGATCTATGAAAATCCATCTGACAGAACTATCACCAAAAAATTTTTAACTGCTTCATCAAACTGAATAAATGCTGAAGTTGAATGATTTTCAATTTTATATGGTCTTGTTATTTATTATTATTTTCAAAATATAATAAAAACCAAATTACCAACTTCCTATATCATTCAAATAAGAACCTAACACACTACATATCTTCTAAACGCTTTCACAACACATTTCTTTCAGTCTTGTCGGAAAACTCGGTAACGTTTTCTGACAAGACTCCTTGGAAGAATTTAAGATGAAATGTTAACAAAAGGGTCTAAGTTCTGTTAATGGCAAATGAAATTATAAACTCTGCTAAAAGGTTTGTCTCCATTAATGAAATTCAGGCAAAGCCTAGAAATCAAAGATAAGTGTAGTATACTTTCCCCTTTAGTACAGTGCAATTTTACCCCGCTATTAAGAATTTTATTTAAGCACCGTTGACTGCTTCTCAGTTCATCGTCTTACTTAACGATTTCTAAGTCAATGGAGTTTCCCTTTCGCCTCGCATATAGATTTTGACATATCGGAATATTATTGGACCGTACTGAATGTTAACTTATCTCAGCTGTTGGAATATTATATCATACTTCATAGTTGGAGTAAGATTATCACACACCGGTATAGATAAGACTATTCTGTAGCAACCGTGGATGTTTCAATCTATGTAGTACTTCCTAATGAATAATTCATGTACAATATTCGAAAAAGTTCCAATATTTGTTTTTGCTAGAGTTTATTAAGATAAAATAAAATGCTGTGTAAGTTCCAAGAAATATATTGTAAAAGGTGAAAAATTGATGTTAGGAAAAAAACCGTTTGTTGGAGTTTCGAAGCATAAATGGCTCTTTTTTTCATCATACTCGTCAAAACACAAACTGAAAAATTCGCGCACATGAATCAAATTTAGAGAAACCGAATAAAATACTTAACTGTATAAGATGCATGGATAGTCTTAAAACTTAGTTACTTTCAAATCACTTTACACAAAAATTACCAACAGTATTATTGAGGGTTTATATCGTGAATTTTAAATAAGCGGGTGTCATTTGATCGTTGAGATTTTTGTCGTGTAATTATCTTTAATTAATTTAATTTAACTCAAGCCTAGATTAGTTGCAAGTTCAAAATCAGAATTCTAAGTGAATATAAGTCATACAACAAATCTGACAGGTCAAAAATGGCCAAAAGGTAATTAGTCTAATTCAACAATGTAAGTAAATATACTTTGCTTAAATGCAAGCACTCTAAATTCAATTTGCATCATCTCAAATTTTGGACATTTGAAAAATGCACAAAAGTTTAATACATTTAAGTTCAGATTCCTGACAAAAAGATCTTGCAACTGGGATCTAAATCAATTGATCGTATGAAGAGAATAACTAAGAAATATTGTATACCGCGTTGTGTTCAAAATAATTAACTAATAACCCCAGGTAAATATTCCACTGACAAAGTTAAAAATAGCACCAGACCTGGAAAACCCATTAGGACACAATGTGAGAAAAAACACAAAAATGAATAAGTGACAGAAACTGTAATGTTAAATTAAATGCAGTTTATTTAAGAATTGATAAAAAAAATGTAAGTGGTAGTTGACAAGGTTAGGATGAGCACAATGCAATGATGCTCTGGATTAATTGTACACATACACATAATAGTAAGAACGAAAAATCTCTTAACACATAATTTTGGTTATTTAATGATGGGGCCCCCTAACAAATGAATTTAAAGACACATGTAAAGCTCTGAGAGAATCATTTTGCTTTGACCAATACATTGTGACATAAAAAATCAAATAGAAAACAGAGAATATAATAAGTCATGAAGTTCATAACCTGAAGTTACTTATGTTATACCATAAAAGTTTTTCTTTTAGAAATTAAATATCTTGCCAAAACCAAAATTTTAATGTAATGTCACTATTACAATGACTTCAGTTAAACTAACATCTACCCTGGAATCCTTTGTTAAAGTAAGTGCTGACAAACTAATCAATATATCTCACATCGATTCTACAAAATTAAAACTCGAAAGCAAATGTTTAAAAGAAAATGCTAACAATTAAAATAACACAAAAGTGGGTGAATTATTTCAGCACACAATTTTCACTAGCATTCTTAAATTGCTTCCACTCATAATAAAACCCCTCCTAAACTTTGAAACCTTAAAAATTTATCATGTCATCTACAAAAATAAAATTTAATCTATTCTCTACTATTATCAATATCTTTCAAATGTATACTATTAGCACATCACTGCTCCACAAGAACACAATTGAATGTTAATTAGTATTTTCTTAAAATTTTTAATAAAAAAAATTTCAAATCATAAGGGACTTATCTGTACACAGTAGTAGGACATCTGGGACCGTGGGCTTGAACCAGGGACACATTCGGGATGAGTCTGCCGGAGGAGTCATGGCTCTGATGAGAATTCTGCTGTCCAGGGTGTATACTTGGATTGCACGACGACACGCACAGAAGATGATGCTGTCAGCACCCTTCCGTTGGTAGTTCTATGGGTATCGCTAGGAGTGAACTACTGGAACAATTTCTGCTGGGCTCCTGGAAATTCTCTCGATAACACCAAGGTGGATGATCTTGGTACTCCTGGTCCAAGATTAGTGATGCATCGGTTACTGGGCCTTCAGGGCGCCGCATCCACTGCTAGACGACTTCGCTCGTCCTATGACAACCTCTCTCCACTCCATGTAGAATGGGCCAAACAGTGGCCTCATTGGAAAAATATGTTTTGCCTTGGCAGCATCGTTGACCGCATACAACTTAAGCTGCCGTCATCTATCAGAATGTTATGAAAGGATTGTTCACTGGGCCTCTGCTATCACTTTCTTTTAAAAAGTCCGTCAATGGCCGCCTTCTCACTCGCTGACGCTCAGAAATCCGTCTTTACCAAGAAAAGTTCATTGCCAGATCACAATTCGAATCTGCACAAAAAAATCACATCTTCCTCTTCTTCACCTTTTCTTATTTCATCACTCTCACCGAATCTGTCCTTTGTCTCAATTTTCCCGCTCTTCTTATAAAAAAAACTCTGCATTGCCAAGCCGTTCTTTTATCTCTCTTATCTTGTGCCAAATGCCAAGCTTTTTGCAAATAAAGGAAGAGAATGAAAATGAATTTATTACGCCAAGCAATCCAGCAACCCATTATGCACGCCCCCAGGACCACTCGTTAGCCAATTGGGAAACTTTGTCACTTCTGACTGGATAGCGGGGAAATATCAAAGATTAGTGGGAAGAAACTGGGGTCCAAACTGCCCCAAGAAGTAATTCATCAAATTAGACAGGTCCGACAGAAAATCATTGTGAGGATGAGACTATATGTCTCGCTTGGGTTGTAAAATTTGTAAAAGAGTGTTGCACGCTTATTGTCACAAAGCAATAAACGACAGAAGTCGAAAGTGAGCAACAAAGCGGAGAGGATTTGAACCCTTCTTTTCAAAAAAGAGCCGAAGTCCTAAGGAACTCTTTCCAATTACAAGCTTAGCGGGATTCGAAAAGCAAGAATTACTCTATTACGGGTGATCTCAAATTATTCAATCTTGCACGTGCTTTTCTCCTGAAAGGGGGGAATATACTAAAGTAAAAGTGAAAAGAGAAAGGTTGGATTCTACTAAGGGGGTTTGTTAGAGTAAAAAGCTTGCTCTCCAGAGTTCAGAAAGTGCAATGGAAAAAAAAAACTCGTGCATTTAATCAATGAATTAAAATTTATATGTCTCAAAGTAATTAAAGGAAATAATTTGCCGAAATAAAATAATAATTAAAATAATCAATACCACATTTTTCCTCGTTCTGTAAATTATCGAAACGTTTTGTAGAAAATTTCATACGTAGCAATTAATTATTAATATATACTGAGGGGAACGTTTTGCAAATATAATGGTTTCTAAAAGTAAATCAACTTTCGTAAGATATGAAAAAGTTGGTGTTTATATGGATGCAATGGTTCGAAATTAGTAATGGAGAATAGGAGGACATTCAATCGTCGGAACTGACATTTTGCAGTGAAGATTCGGTCCAAGGGAATTTGGGTGCCAGCCGGAAGGCGATGAAGGAAAAAAACTATTTGGGATCATTGAGTTTCACAGAAAGCTGATAATCACTAGAAACTTGCATCTATGTTTTAATTTCATATGCGAAATATTTACATGCATTTTCGTAAAAGAAACACAAATTTTCTGGGATGACGGAGTTTTTCTTAAAAAATCCCAATTTTTTTCGCATGTTTCTTGTTTATAACATGCAGAGTTTTTAACCAAATTAAACGAAACTTATAGAAGTCGTGGCAATATACCATAGAAGTATTATATGAAACTTTGAAATAAATATTTGGAATATTCAAGAAAATTTGAGCATTTGTAGTAAATAATTCTTAACCGCGTATGTGCAAAACATAGTTCAATTTTTCTTTCATAATTTCGAAGTCAGATATATAGGGCAGCTTATATAAAAATTCCAGTCGAATACCGTTAAGATTCAGAAAAGTATTGACATTGCAGCAAGCCGAATTTCGCTTGCTCTCAAAGAGAAGCTAAATTATGAGGGTTTTTCCATAAACTGATATTATTTAATATTTAAACTTGAATCTTCGAGTAGTTTTATTGAATTGTAAAAATTTTAAATATACTACTAATATATACTTATAAAATAAGTGCACAGTTTCAATTGCAGTTTGACGATTACGATTCGAAGATTCAATTATAAATAATATCAATTTGAAAAAAAAACCCCTCGTCATTTAGCTTCTCTTGGAGATCAACTGAATTTCCGCTCTCTATAATGCATATATCATTCTGAATATAAACGGTACTAAACTGGAATTTTTATATAAGCTGCCCTATATATCTGACTTTGACATTATGAAAGAAAATGTTATGCTGTACACATGAGCAGTAAAAAATTATTAAATACAAATACTCAAATTTTATTTAATATTCAAGATATTTACTATATTCAAGATATTTACTTCAAATTTTCAAACAATGCTTTTCTAACATTGATAGCATACTAATTATACAATTTAAGATTTATTCTGACTTCAATAACTTTAACTTAAATAATGGCTTTTTCGTCACAGGTAATATATTAAAAAATAGCCATTAATTCTTAATAAAAATAAACTGTTGCTTAGCAATCATTGTTATGTTTAAAATAGTAGAAACGAAAACTTTTTTCTAAGAATTAGTGCACGATAGCTTTTTGTATGGTAAAAGACACTGTAATAGAAATTAAAATAATTTGATTGGCAAAAAGGGAAGGTGTTATCTTTTTCTTCCCAAGTTATTTGAAAAGAACACAAGTTATTTGAAATTTCAATTTCATTCAATATGCAACAGTACATTACCTTCTTTTCTGTTTATATTATCTTAGTTGTCTGATAATTTTTTGAAACTTAATTGAGGCTGAAAACATTGAAATTAAATTATATCAATGATAGTTTAAATTTGAATTATATTTAATGTAATTTAGTTAATTTTTATACCACGACTGAAATTGTTATCGTCAGTTTTTGCTGCGTGGTATTCTTTCTGAAATCAAAATAAATGCACTTTTTGGGGAGGGAGGGAACGATCCGCTATAACTTTTAGATTCAATACTTGCCCTCTCATTACATGCAAGCTTTATCAAGGATGAAAAATTCTTAAAGAAACCTGATTATTGCGACATCCTCAATATGAATATCAGTGCCACGTGTGGCCATATATCTGTATTCACCACTGATGATATATTTTTGCTCAAAATTAGAATTTAAATTTATTGCACGCACATGGATTGAAGGTCCTCATTGTAAATAATTGTGACATGAAATTACAAAAAATGGCACCATACATTCAGCTGTCATAATCAAGTTGCATTTAGCCAATTTAAATCAGACAGCAGGATTTTAAATGACATTTTCGGTTACTCCCTAATTAGTATCACATTATGAGTAACAATATATTACGTTCTTTTTATGGTAATTTGATATCTTGGTTAAATTTATGATTAAATTTTTGAAACTTGATAATGAAGATCTGTTTTTTTATTTCAGATAGTTTCTTTAATTTTTATAACATGCTTGAATCTGTTAGTGTCTGTGTCAATCATATGCTTTTTGAAATTTAAATAAATGAATTCACAGTGGTTGTCTTTTGGGAGAATTCACCTTAACTTTTAGATTCAACGCATGTTCAACGCAATTTAAATAAATGAATTCACAGTGGTTGTCTTTTGATGGGATCTGACTTAACCTTTAGATTCAACAAATATTCTTTTATCTCATGCTCTTTTTACCAAGGAATAAAACTAAAAATAGCTTAAAAGATCATTTAAGAAACCTTATGATTGTGCTAACATAAATAGGAATAGGAACCATACGCGTCTGTATATATGCTATCTATTATATTCCTTTAAATATGATTCAGCAAATATTTTCAGAGCAGGTGAGATATTTTCGCTAAAAATTAGAATTTAAATAATTTGCACACACCCGAATTGAAGTTCTTCATTTTAACGCTTAAAAGCCCGATTTTTTAACAATTGATTTTAAAATGCTTTTCAACTTTCATTTTTTGAATTAAAAAATGGGAAAATACTTTTAAAAATCCTATTTTGTTTTAAGTATGGTTTATGGCTAAAAAACAGTTTGTTACTTTATTTCAGAAAAAAATTTCCTTGATAAAATTATATAATTTGTTTATAATCTATCTAATTGGGATCTAATCTATTGTTTTTTACTTTTATTTCCTCTATAAAACTTTGGAAAAATTCTTTAAAAAATCCTATTTTCTTTTAAGTATGGTTTAAGGCTAAATAATAGTTTGTTACCTTCACTGGGCTTTACTTGAGAAAAATTTTCCTTGATAAAATTCTATAAGATTAAACACAGATGAATTTTCATAAATAATAGTAGGGATAAGGAATTTTCTTCAACATCTCTATCTCTACTAATAATAAAAGAGAAAGTCTGTGTGTGTGTGTCTATCTGTCTGTCGCGCTCTACAGAACAAACCGTTGAACTTAAAGTTACCAAAATTGGTACGGGTATACTTTGGAGGGTGGAAATGTGCACCTCGGAGCTATTTTTTTCAATTGTTTATTCAAATTTTAATTATTTCAAAACTAAGCCAAATTTCGACGTATTTTGCGTTAGAACTTATAACTATTATAACTTCCGAAAGAATTATCGCATGAAAATGATTTTTATACAAATTTAAAGTGCAAACAATTATCCTTCCAATTGTATTAGTATGGATACTTTACAATAATTAGTTTAAATTGTGCAAGGTATTTAATTGTCATTAATTGCGGTCAAGGTTGCTCAAGGAGACAGTTTCTATTTTCTCCCCAACGGGGAGATCAAAATAGGGAGGAAGAACGGAGAGCAAGCGGGTTATAGAGGGTTCGAAGAGGGGAAATTTCGAAGCTCACTTCTTTTTTTCAGAATATTTTTGATTTTAATGAATTTTGGATAAAAAATTTTGACATTTAAAAAAATTCAAATTTTAATGCATTTTAAATGTATTTCGTATGCAAAACATTTTCTGCGAGGTTTTATCAAATTTTTAGTATTGATTCTAATTATATGCCGAACCAATATTTCAAAAAACTCACTTAGAATACATAAATAGAACGGAACAGAATATGGAACATTACATTGAAAAACAATTGAATAGTTTTTTGCTCAGATAAATGTTTTCTGATATCACACATAATTATATTTCAAATAATCCTTAATATTTGCTTGAGTTACAGGATTATTGCTATTTTTTTATTTCAAATAATACTTTATTTTATTTTTACTGAAATATCAGATTTGAAATTACTTTGATTGTGACGTATTTAATTGAAATTAAAATGCATTTCAAATTGCTTCAATAATGTTACAAGAAGTTCAAAGCAATATTTGAAAAGTGGCAGCGGATAATTGCATTAATTTAAATTCTGTCAAAATTAGATTTCATTTAGCTACTGACAAACTTTCAAGTTTGACTTGATGCAACTGAAAATGATCTAATTTTGAATTTCATTTTTGATTTTGGAGCTATTTCATCTAAAAAACAAGTAAAAATTCAAGATTTTAAAAATTTCACTTGGTTTATGGTAATCATTTGTTGAAATCTTCAGTTTTATCTATCACCTTTCAAGGCCTACAGTTTATGATCAGAAACTTGAATTGGGAACTAATTCATTGGATAGCTTCAGTTCTAAATTATTACTGTAAAATATAAAAATAACAACTAATTAAAACGACTTGCTAATTTCAAATTTTACTGATATAACTGAATCATTTTAACTAATAAGTAAGGCGAACCAGCTGGTCGCCGTAGGCGGCTAGTTGTAGAATAAAATATGGTGTTCTGAAGCGTACAAACAAAGCTAAAAAAGATGCAGCCTCAAGTGGAAAACATCAATTTATTTTTATTTTTCGTCAGCACTCAGGCTACCATCTATGTGTTGTAAATTGATTTAATAAAAAAATTCAGTATGTATCCTATTGGCAACAACAGACATTAGGGCTTCAGGCTTATTCTCAAGATTTTAGGAAACAAAATTGGGTATGTTACTTAAAGGCAACACTGGGTGTTAAAGATTTAAATAATTATGATGTAATACTTCATAAAATGGCACAATATATTCAGCTGTAGCGATTATGACAGCTGCATATATGGTGCATTTAGCCGATTTAAATTAGATAACATAATAATTTTAGATGGCATCTATCTTTATGTCACCTCCTAATTATTTGAAGAAAAGTCTTTTCAATATCATATTGCATGGAACAATGCTTTGATTTCCTTCTTTGCTTTTCTGATATCTTTGTTGCGTAGTTACATTTTTAACTTGACTTAATACACCATATGTGTGTTGAAAATACATAAATTTAGATACGTCATTGATGGCTAAGATGATGACTTCATTTTTATGCCTTCTTTTATTAGTCCAGATAAGTTCTTATTTTTTATACCATGCTCGAGTATCTTAGTGTCCTTGTTCAATCATATGCGTCTTGAAATTTAAATAAATGAATCCAGAGTGATTGTTTTTTTGAGGGGATCCGCTTTAACTGTTATATAGATTCAATACATGTTCTCTCATCTTATGCGCGCCTTACCAATTAAGAAAACTGAAGTTAACCTAAACTATCCCGAAAGAAAACCTTATCATTATAATATCATAAATGAGAATAGTAATGCCAGACGCGTCCATACATATGCATTCTAGTATATTCCTTTAAGTAAGATTAAGAAAATATTTTCAGAATATACGAGATACTTTCGCTCAAAATTAGAATTAAAATATTTTGCACGCACACGAGTTAAAGGTCCTCATTTTAAATCATTATGATGTATTACTTCATAAAATGTCACCATATATTCAGTTCTCATGATTATGACAGTTGAGTATGTGGCGAATTTAGCTAATTTAAATTAGATAACATTATTTTAAGTAACATCTATCTTTATGTCACTTCCTAATTATATGAAGAAAAATATTTTCAATATCATGTTACATGGAACTATGTTTCACTTTCCTCCTTTGCTTTTTGATATCTTGGTTGCATGATTAAATTTTTTAACTTCACTTGGGTGAAAATACATAAATTTAGATATGTCACTTGTAGTTAAGATTTGGTTTATTAGTCCAGATAAATTCTTTAATTTGTATACCATGCACGAATATCTTAGTGTCTGTGTTCAATCATATGTGTTTTGAAATTTAAATAAATGAATCCACTTTGATTGTCTTTTGATGGGATCTGACTTAACCTTTAGATTCAACGCATGCTCTCTCTTCAGGTGCACTTTCAATCAAAGATGAAACCTGAAGATAACCTCAAAGATTCATAAACAAACCTTATGATGGTGATAAATAAGTATATAAATGCCAAAGGAGTCCATACATATATATTTTATTATATTCCTTTAAATATAATTTAACAAATATTTTCAGAACAAACGATTTATTTTTGCTCGCAATCAGAATTTAAATGTTTCGCACGCACGTGAACTGAAGGTCCTCATTTTAAATAATTATGATAAAACCCTTCCTAAAGTGACACCATAAATTCAGCTGTCACAATCACGCTGCATTTAGCCAATTTAAATCAGATAATATCATTTTAAATGACATTTAACTTTATGAGTTTTGATTATGGTAAGGAAATTTAAATATCCTGAAAAGGCTTTCGGACATCTTTAGAACTAAAGACTTAATAATTGCCTTTTTTATCTCTCACAATATTTAGCACCATTTTTAATATTCATAAGCAAAATATAAAATTTGAATTTTGATTATGCTGAAGCTAAAATAGAACAACCTTATTGTTATGAACTATTAGCATTAGAACTCATGGAATTGTTAATAATTTAAACAATAAGAAATATTTCTGGAAAAGAAAGTAACGAATATTTATAAATCTGTTTCTCAACGACGTGTCATGTATAATTTTTATTATATTATTTGATTGGAAGGAAGTTTTCTTTTATTATGTTGAGTTAGGTTAAGTCTTTTATTATGTTATCTCGGTAGTGTTTGGAATTTCAATGTCTCTAATTTTATTTTTATACTCTGCATATTTTGTTTTAGTGGTTATACATGTGTTCGGATACCACCGAACAAACCATGCACATGATAGTTGTCCGAAGAGCTATACTCGTACTACGCACAATTTTCGGGAAAAATGCAAAAGAAAAGTATGACGTCACATCCTGTTTAAGAAGAAAAGGCTTTAATGAACGTCACTTGATTTAAAACTATGATGAAGGAATTTCCACCACGATCACCAGATTTGACTCCCTTGGATTTGTTCCTATGGTTATATTTAAAGAAATTGGTATATCGTTCCACAGTTACTGCAGAAAGTGACCTAATCGCTCATCTGCATGCTGCTTTCACTTACGTTGACAGTACGATGTTGGATTGTGCGTAGTTAGCCACAGAACACCACTCCAAACCCCTGCATCTGGAATCAGAATAGCTGATTCTTTAAGCAGTTTGAAAGGTATGAAACGACTTTTTATTTTTTTCAAAAAAGGAAAGATTAAATATCTGGAATTAAAAATGACAAAAAAAAGAGAAGAAAGAAAAAGATACCTAATTAAAAAAGTACAAATATAAAAATTAGCACTTAAAAGTTTACTTACACATATTTGATCGCTACAAAATCCTATATACAAATATATATACAAAACAGATGGAAAGCCATGGAAATAAATTTTAAGATGTCCATAAACAAGAGGCGGGGGTTTCTTGAGAACAGCTCACGAAAACGTTTTAAAGACGGGAAAACATTCTTGTTTCACACGAAGCACTTAAAGTTTAATTTCGAGGCTCCAAAGGTAAAGTACTGAAGTGCATTTTCCATCAGACTTGGATTATCTGATGAAGTAGGGGGGGGGGGAGTAGATGCTCCCGTTATTGAAGAGAAGGAGAATTGCTAAGTCGTCGGGAGGAAGAAATGACCATTATGTTGCATAAATTTTATCCTATTGTGAATTATTTTCTGCTTTGAGAGTGCACTAGAAGCCACCCTTTTCAACCTTTCTTACAAGAAGTTAATCTTAGGCTTCCTCATATGCCAAGATGCACTCTGTGGCGTAGTGCAATTCTGTACTACGCCACAGAATGCATCTTGAAAATCCGAACATATGGAGATAAGCTGGAACAAGTCCATGTTCGGAGAAGAAAATTTGTATATTCACTAATCCATTTGGAAGATCGCAGGCTTACTCGTGGTATAATTGCAAAGATTTGGCTGTGTGCCGGTATCACCTAGATCCCAAAGATTCTGCCACTCTTGCAGCAATTTATTTCGCGGGGTAATTTTTGTGAAAGATTTGGGAAGTTGGCTAAAGGGGTGGAATTGTCCATGCTCTGCTGCATCTTTGACCAGTTGGTTAGCTTTTTTGTTTCCTTCATAGCCAGAATGCGCTTTTATACATGTAATCTTGGTGCTTGGATATGAAGAAAGGGTTGAGAGGTATGATAAAGGGTCTGGAATACTTTTCTGGTTGTGTGATTGGTGCTTTTAGGCTTGGATGCTGCCAGGATACTGGCTCTATTGTCAACATGAATTACTTTTGTTGTATTAGATGGTTGTGTTATTGACTAATTAAAAGCTTCCTTGTGGGCCTAGAGACCCGCTTGAAGGCTGTATATTTCTCATTGAGCTTTGCTGTCTACTGGTGTGTCCAAGTATCGCTGGGAAAAGAACAGAATGCAGATCCTACCTTGTTGTCATGCTTTGAACCATTACTGAAAATATTTAAATGGGCGCTGTTTCTAATTTGGCTGCCTTCACCTTCTATCGAGACTTGAGTGGGATGCAGATGAAGAGAAGGATGTGTGGACTAACTTGTTGCCTTCCTCTTCAGATTTTGTGGTTGGATGCTTGAGGTGTTAAGAGGAATAGGAAGCTGCAACATGTAAAGAGTTGTTGGTCTCGTTTTGTATTGAAGTTGTAGATGCAATGGTGGGATGCCAAGTATCGCCTGCCAAGTTGCAGTAGGTGCGGTAAGATAAATACCAGACATGGAAAAGAAGGAAGGTCCTTTGAATAGATCACAGTCTTCTCTTCATTCTCTCTCTATTGGATTCAAACACCATGCACTGCAGTACGGCAAGCGTACGCATGCCTTGAAATGTGAGATGGTTATTTTGAGCCGCTACTTGATATGAATACCATGTATATAAGTAAGTACCGTTCTTCCTGTTTGTATTACTTAATTTTCTTTCACCGAATATGATGTCATTTTTCTTCTTTTGCACTTTTCTCGAAAACTATACATCGTAGAGGTAGGGTCCTTCGAACTACTTTTATGTATTTAGAGCGATATTCTCGTTCCGTATCCTGAGCTAATCTAAAAGCGTTTCGATACCACCGGACAAACTCAGTTTGGTATCGAAACGCTTTTTATCCCACTTGTTCTAGCATATCTAGCCTAGTCCATGATTCAAGAACTCGAGATAAAGGGGAAGTATGGCATCTTCTGATGGTAGGGTGGGGATTACATAGGGCCTTGAAGCACATAGGTAGCACGTGAAACAGAAATCTGACTAAGTTCCAATATATTGGGGTAAGATGCCTTGATAGAGAACTTTCAGAGTAAATTAATCTAAAGTAAAGCTTTGCTTGGAGGACAACCAGGAAAGCTTACAGCAGCCACCCCAACTTCAGCGACTAATTTGTTGCTAAAACGCACATCGTCTACCAATTTTAGAATTATTATGGTTAAGAGCGGAACAAGAAGAAAGAATTCATTAATTTCTTATTTCAATTTGTATTTCTAATTTGATTTCTTGGTTAGACGAGTGACTTAGACAATGTGCAAGCACAATTTCAAGGGCGGTGGTTTCTAGTCGGAACCACGTTTTAAGAGTTTTTTTCCTTATAGAGACGGTTTTCTTTTGATGATTTATTAAAAAGAGTGCGCTTTTAATACATAATAAAGACAGCAGATGGCAGCTCCTATTACCTTTTTTCCCTAATGGATTTATACAGTTATTAAAGCTATTTTCACGAAAAAAAAATGCTTGTACTTCTGAAAGGGTTAAGAATATCTTAAATTAAACTTTAGAATCTTTTATGAGTGATATTACATGTGAATGAATGCACTCTTTTTATTATTTAAGAGTGCTACTACTTTCAAAATTTTAAGAGATTTCATGTTTGTAGTATATAACATCTTCTACATGTTTAGTGAACCTGGATATTTCTCCATCTTTCTAATATTACATTCTTCATTGCTGAAATGGTCACCTAGAATACATGTAAATAGCACATCAAATTCAGCGTCTCTTCAGAAATGTGGAGAAAATGGAGACTAAAATCATATGAAGAATTTATAGATGATTATAAACGCATGTTTTATTCTTAAGTAATGCATAGAATTCTGCAGTCTCCAATTGATGCTCTAAAATAAAGAATTTGATTACGAGTTTGAAGTCAGTGATCATTATCTAATATATTCTAGATGCAAAACAGAATTTTTTTTTGAAATTGATACAAATTTAAATAAAAGTAACTATCTTATCATTGCGATTACACAAACATATTGTGCAGATTATATTGTTGAGTGTTTCATGTGAATGCAGGGTAAAATTTTAACAATTTACATATGCATGCATTTTATTTACTTTATTTAATACATACTGATTTGCATACGAATATTTTGTTTTGGAATATATTGAGCCGCATATCTATATATTACTCGGTTATAAACGGATATCAGAAAAAGGAAAACAACAAAATATTCTTTATTGCTAAATAAGCATTAAATAACAAAGAAAATTTATAAGTGATTTCTTTTATGCTGTCTTCTTATGTGTAATAAAAGTGCCTAAATTCATCAGAGACAGAAACTAGTAATCTTGTTAAGGATTTGAAAATTAATAAAAGCATTAATCACTTGTGGCGCAGTGAGAACTGTATCATGCTACAGCCCGATTTACTACTTCGAACCAGCTTAAGGAGTCTATTCTGGTACCCCCGGTTGGGGGGGGAGTTGGGTTCCGCACGTTAAAAAACCCCCACAAACCCCACCCCCCCCCCCCACCCGGGGGTACCAGAATAGACCCCTAAGATCTTCGAACTTCTATTGTGATTTTGCGCTAGAGCCTTTTGCAATTTGCATTTTTAGTTGTTCTGTTTTCTTTTAGTTCTGTTCTACGATATGGCGACAGTCTTCTGCCATATCGTAATATATATATATATATAATGTTGTGTTTCGTGAAATAAATTGCCTTAAACCTTTCTTATAGTTTCGTTCATTGCGTTATCTTTTATTTTAGCAAAGCGTTAGAGTTTAACGTTTTTTTTTGGAGTTAACTTTGGTCGGAGGATATAATACAATTGGAGTCAGGAAACTTCTTCATTCATCCACGACCATACACTGAAATATTTTAGTTATTTTATTTTATTAATAACATAATACTGTGCTTATGAATATTTTGGTCTGAATTTGTTTTATTTCACTCACATTAACGTTCGTTTAGCTACAAAACGAAGGATATTTTGGGACATACTCGTAATTTTGAACCATGGTCAAATGAGAAGGATGACACCTGAGCCGGAATACCCTCTCCAAACTTCCGCACCACGCTAGCGGGAGGATGTGGTCCTCGACGTCAGATTGAACGGGCACCAGGCCGCATACACGGCAAATGTTCGGTGGAGTCTGGTTTCAAACCTTGAATCGCAGGGTCCCGAAGCCGAAACCTTTCGACCAGGCCACGGCGACCATAATTTGGATTGATTACCCTTTATTTACCGGTTAAGCAACAATAAATTAATTAGATTTCACATTATAAATAATTATTATGAGAAAATTTAAAATATTAATTTGAAAACATTTTTATCCATCCTTAAAACTCGCACCGTGTTTTTAAATAAAAATTGCTTAATTTTACCTATTCCGTAATTGCTTGACATACACTATATGGACAAAAGTATCCGGATACTTTCAGATGTTCACATTTTTTAGAATTTCTCCGGAAAAGATTAACTTACTGCCTTTAAACTTCGACCATGTGAAGAATAGACTGTAACTCACATTTTACAATGAAGATTCGGGCCTGAGGTTCAATTAGGGTACCATCTACAAACTGATGAAGACAAAAACTTTTTGGCCCACCCCGCTTTACAGAATACCGATAACAAGATGAAACTTTCAGAAATAGTTATGTTTAATGTGCATAATATTTACAGGAATTTTCGTAAACTCAGCACAAATATTTGGGAAGATATAAAGGTTGTCTTAAAAAATCCCAAATTTTCCCGCCTGTTTTTTGAGTATAACATGCAGAGTTTTCTGTTATATTATACGAAACTTACAGAAAGAATGACAATATGTTAGAGAAGAATTGCTTAAAAATGTTAAAGCAATATTTTGAATATTACAGGAAATATGAGCATTTTTAGTAAATAATGTTTTACTGCGCATCCTCGAAACATAATTTTATTTTTCTTACACAACTTTAAAGCCAGATAAATAGGACAACATATATAAAAAATTCAGTTCAATATCATTAGTTTTCAGAAAGATATCGGCATTACAACGAGCAGAATTTTAGCTCCTATCAAAGAGAACCTAAAAGATGAGGGGTTGTACACAAATTGATATTTTTTAAAATTAAATCTATGAATAGTTATATTGAATTGTATAGCGGTTAAAATTTGCTACATACCTATGAACACTTATCAATTACGTGCATAACTTAAATTCCAGCTAATTAGACACTATAAATAAAAAAAGTTTTGTTACTTTAATTATATTATTTGCATGATTATTAACAAGTTACATATTGTTAGAATTTTACGGCCAAACGATATTTTTAAATAAATTTCTTTTATGTCCAAACTATTTTTTTTATCTAATTTATTTCTTTTCTTAAAATATTTTAATAATTCTACAAATATAAATTTTTTACAAGTGTTCATGGATATTTTGAAAATTTCTAACCACTATACAATTCAATATAACTATTCAAAGATACAAGTTTAACAAATATCCTTTTGTGTACAATCCCCCATATTTTATCTTCTCTTCGATAGGAGCTAAAATTCTACTCGTTGTAATGTCGATATCTTTCTCAATACTAATTATATTGAATTGAATTTTTTTATATAAGTTGCCCTATATATCTGGCTTTAAAGTTGTAAAAAAATAATTATGCTATATGTTTCGTGCATGCGCAGTTATTTACTAAAAATGCTCATATTTCCTGTTATATTGAAATTTGTTTTCCCAAATTTTTACACAACGCTTCTGTAATATATTGTTATTTCTTCTATAAATTTCGTATAATATAACAACAAACTGTGCATGTTATAAACAAAAAACAGGCGGGAAAATTTAGGATTATTTAAGAAAACCTTTATATATACCCAAATATGTGTGCTAAGTTTACGAAAATTCCTGTAAATATTATGCACATTAAAAATAAACCATTTCTGAAAGTTTCGTCTTGTTATTAGTATTCTGTGAATCGGGGTGGGCCAAAAAATGTTTTGTCTTCATCAGTTTGTAGACGGTCCCCTAATTGCCCCCGAATCTTCAATGTAAAATGTGAGTTACAGTCTATTCTTCATATATTCGAAGTTTAAGGGCGCAAGTTGATTCTTTCCGGAGAAATTCTAAAAAATATGAAACTCTGAAAGCGCCCGGATACTTTTGACCATATAGTGTATATCAATGCGAAATTTCTAATAAGAATACTTTACTGGCAAAAGAATCAAATTACACAATTATATGTAACTACACGCTTTTATTGAATTTGTGTTGTTTCATGAGTGCAAAGATGAAATTCTGCAATCGATTTTTTACTCACTTACTGATGTGCTAGAGTTTTAAAATTTTGTACGCTTGTATTTGCTAATTAATAGTTTTAGAACTTAATTTTCAGTTAATCTATTAATATAATTAAATGTTGGCTCCATGCGAGTAGCGTTATATGATAGTGAATTAGCGAACAAATTGATTTTGAGATTTATATTATTCATGAGAAGAAAAATAAAAACTAAAAATTAGAAGAAAATTAAAATAAAAAATTCTATTTTTAAGTACATCAATAAAAGAGTGTTTTCGAAAATTGTTCTTATTAAATATATTTTTTTTCATTCTCTATAAGTTAGTACTTTAGTAACAGAGCGCTTTTCAAAACTGTTCTTATTAAATTTATTTATCATTCTCTGTAAGTTAGTACGTCAATAAAATATTGTTTTTGAAAACTTTTCTCATTAAAATTTTTTTAATTTTTTTATCATTCTCTTTATGTTTCCAGATATACTACTTTGAGTTATTCTTACGAAGTGAATTTTACAAGAATCCATTCAAATTTAACAGAAAAATTAGCGGTGAATAAAATCAGTATTCTGGCAGAAAAACATTTTCAGACACAATTTTTCTGATTCTTACAGAAACTTTTGAGCGTACCTTTACCTCTTCAAAAGTCCAAATACCTTTGGGAACAACTTTATACACGCTTCAGATTTGAATGGAGAATGTTTGTATGAATCAGTCGAGAGTGAGATGGAAGCTGAAAAAGTAATTCTCTTTCGACTGCTTCTATTTGATCTGATGTTCTTGTTTTCAGGTTTGAAGGCGATAGTTCAAGATGTTGTTGACTGGTCCTTAACAAACCAATCGAGAAAAAGAGAAGGTTAAATTGGTTCGACTAGAAAAAAGAAGAGTGTAAATAAATTGAAAGAGAATGAGGAAGGAAAGACTATATATAGTAAAAGGAAGTCAAATGAAGTGGAAATCCATATGGATCGATCGGAAGGGCTAAAAATCATTGACGTGATTTTTTTTCTTCTTCAAAGCTATTTCGAAGATCTTTTACTTGTTTTCTGAAGATCACAAGTAAAAGATCTTTGAATTTTTATGAGTTCTTTTCTACAATATAGGTGGTTCTTCTTTTGTAGTAGCAGAGATGGAACATCCCTATGATTCCTTTAAATTTGTTTCCTCTTTTGGTAACGTGGATCGATTTTCCTTAATAAGATATGAATGATCTTACTCAATTAAGCATAAAACATTTGTTAATCGCATCCTATTTCCGCTGCTTGTATGTGAAAAACTATTGTCGATTCGCGAAGTTTCAAATAAAGTCGAAAGTGATCTTCGAGCTGTTGTTCGTTGCAACCCAAAATAGTTGGAATTTCAAATTACATAGTCTTTTGAACAGTGATCGGGGCAAATACAGCTTATTTGGAAAGTGTTACGACAGCAAAATTACAGCCAAACATCTGTCTACATATCGTTTTTGATGTTTAAATCATTAAAAAAAACACCCAAAAGAAAATAGTTGCTAAGCTAAAATAGCTGATCTACAAGAGAACTAATATTTTAAACACAGAAAACAGTTAAGATTTAGAATTACAGAAAAAAATATTTAGAGAATCTACAGTAGAGTTATTTAGAAACGAACCTTATATGATTTTGAACGGTGATCAGATTGCGGCATCTCCTCAAAAACTACCACATCATACTAAAGAGAAGTTTAGAAAAAAGCATTCTTTTTTTGGCCAAGAACTTATAAATAATTAAACCGCATGAGTAATTAAATTTAAGAGAATACCAAAATAAGTGCTTGCTACGTGTAACCAAGCACGTTCCTGTTCTACCAAATTTAAAAATAACTTTTAATAACCTTGGAATTTAAATGCGGAATTCTTTGTTAATTTTGATTAGATGAAAATTTTGATAAAAACAAATTAGCTGTAATTAAGAAACAATCTTACTTCTAACATGTTAGTTACAGTTTGTAATACAAATGATTCTGAAGTATCTCAGCTTCATTATGAATAAGTTGTTCTTTTATCTGCCAGAGATATTATCTACTAGAAATATTATCTACTCGACCACATAACTGCACCTTATGAATTTCCAGGAAGTCTTAACTTGGAAAGTTTGAATTCCTTTTCTACGCACTTGCCCTATTTTTAAACGCTTATCAATTTCCAGAAAAAGATCTGCGTAGATTAAGAAATTAAGTAGCGAATTTTCTTCAACTTCTAGAATAAAAATCATGCACGCAAGATCTCAAATACGCACGCAAGTGGCCAAAAGCGAGGCAATCTGATGCATTGAAGATCAAAGCAACCGATACGCAATTGCGCGTCTGTAAATTGATGGGCACATGTGCAGACTGATTGCATTGAAATGTCAACATAGCACTTCAGAATGATTTAACTGGAACCAAACATCTGAATGGCCAAGATACGAACCCCAATTTGTATTCACATTATGATTCTTGGCGAAATGCTGTGCCCACATACTTTATTTTAATTCTCATCATAACCATGCTTGCTTTTCCTATCTGATAAGATTTAGAGCTATTGGTTTTTAATGAAATGCTAACTTTACTAGTGAAAAATACAGAACTGACCTTGTTGATCTGGACATACTGACATTTCGAGTTAGTGTTCTTATCTCGAACAGTGTGTAATGAAGTTGAATATGGAATTGCACAGAACATGCACGTTATTTTGTGTCCGTTAAATAATTTTTTCTCCTAGCTTAACAAAGCGTAAATTTCTTACTCAATAATTGAATCCCTGATAATTATGATAAACTGACACGTGCCATAGATAATTTTATTGATTGCGAAGTAATAACATATGTGATTGATGGAAATGCTAACCATTTGCGAAAAACCAGGCAACAATCCATGCTCATTTCGAGCAAAATAGAGTTTACGTTCAGTATATTTCAAGAAAAAATAAAGGAGACGACATGCAGAAAACATACTTCTCAGATAAAGTTTTTACAGTGTTTCTTTATCCAAGTATTTCAAAAAAGATTTTTGATTAGTAATCTCGTATCATTAATACAGTGTCAGAATATTTTTATATTAAGCTTAAGCCGTTGAACGAAAAATCATTGAAGTAATGTTTAAATATTTTTTTAAGAAGCTTCAGGCAATTGTTAATGGAATGAGTGAACATTTTTAAAGAAAGTTTCAGCGAAAGAAAAGTAAGTTGTTGATGCAATGTGCATATATTTTTGTCACATTTTATTAAAAAAATCCATTGTTTAACGGAGTACAATATATCTTTCCTGAAAAGTGATAGTTTCTCTTCTTTTATCAATGATTTTTTTATAGAAAAAGTCAAACCACCCGGTTTTACTCCAGTAGTGAGATAAAACCGGGTGCACTTGTTACTTTATGGAAAATTAAGAAAACTAGATTTTCATTGGAAAATTAGCAGAAATTTTTATTTTATATGGCAATTTAAGAATATTAGTTACAAAATTCATATGTAAAGCAGTTGTCTTCTTCCTTTCGCGCTACTGCAGCTTTCGTGGGTGCAGCTAAGACGGTTTCTACATTAGATCTACACTTCTCATTTCTTTAAGTTAGAAAATACATCATTAAAATATAAATAATTAACGTTTGGTGTTTTTCATCGGAAGAATCATCAATACAGCCTGGCACGGTCTTGCAGCACTTGGGGGTACCCGATTTTACCCCGATTGCAGAGGCCATAGAAACCAAATAGAACCACGCAACTAATGGACTAAATCCTTATTGTTTGATAGCGTATAAATCCTTAGTAAACATCTAATAAGCGGAACTAAATATAGTTTTTATAACTCTAATGACTATTAAATGAGAATAGATAGACTGAATAGACTGATAGAATGTATAGACTTTATTTCACAATGCATCTGTAACTGCCCGAAGTAAGCGGAATGCTTACCCAAACTAAACTTTTAAAGTAGGCATCGTTTTATTAGTTTGGTTTCCGTTACATGAAATTTGTCCTAAAATAAGTGGTTATCTTAAGTAACCGATGAGCCAAATACGCGGATAACGTATTTTATTTCATTCGTAACTATTTCAATTACATGAATTATTTTTATAAACTACTCTTCACTTGGAAATCTTCCATTGCAATAAATACAATTCAACACATTTATTTTTCCTGAGCCTGGCCGCATTGTTTAGCATTAAATTAAGATATAATCTCAGTTTCGTTTTTGGCTTAAAATCGCATAAAAAATAAGACATATCTTTCATCTTGGGAGAAAGAATGAAATCTCGCTGATATCAGTTCCACTCGTCCTAGTTCCATCTAATCATAAAATGTCTTTAACTTAAATGTCTCCAGATTTTAATCTAGTGACGTTGATTTGATATTTTCATTGATAAACGCTAACACTAACTTTACAGAAACTTTTTTTGCTGTTGTTACATCTTATAAATCAAGTAAATAAAATTACTTTACGGTTTTCTATCTTTAGAATGCCAGGCTCATCTTTTTCTTTAGTTGTTTTACGAAAGTAAATGTTGAATGGATGCCTCGAAAAATCCTTTTCTTACATTCTGGAAATGAAATTCGAGCATCTGAGTTTCTATCAAGATATTTCTATTTAATAACAGGTGGAAATATGATTAGTTTCTTTATTCGTGATTGGGTATGATGAAGCGAAGCATTTTCTGAGTTGATAGAAATAGTTTTTGTTTCGGTTCTTTTGTGTATCATTTTTGAATTGATTCTTCTTCTTCGTTTAAAAACTTCATCGAATAATAAATTAGATAGATTTTTTTTATCGCATAGCTCTTCAAACAGAATTTACTTCTATACTCTTGACTTTTACTGCAAGTATAAAATAGTAATTTTCTAAAATAAAAAACAAAGAACTAATCTCTTTTTTCTCTTGAAATCTGAAACACAATTCTTCCCATTACCAAATATAGAGCAACGATTGGAAACTATAGCAGTCGCTTAATACATATCTGTTTTAGATTTAACAAAAGGATACTGGCAAATACCGTTAACACCTAAAACTCAAAGATTTGCCACTTTTGCCACAAGTTTTGGCATATTTAGACCTCTACGCTTGTGTCTGGGCCTTAAAAAATGGACCATTTACATTCAGTAAAATGATGGCTGAAGTTCTTCATGGATGTGAATACTTTGCAGCGCCTTACTTAGATGATGTTGCAATATACTCAAACTCGTGGGAAGAACATCTTAATCATCTGAATGCTGTTTTGACAAAAATAAAGGATGATTGTTTAACTATTAAACCAATAAAAAGCAAATTCGCTTAAGATAGAGTCAAGTACTTAGGACACATTGTAGATCGTGGTATAAGAACACCCAATGAAGTGAAAGTAAGAGCTGTTCTTGATTTTCCCGTTCCGACCACAAAAAGTCAAGTAAGAGCATTTCTAGGATTAGCGGGATATTATAATCATTATATTCCTATGTTTTCATCTATAGTTGCACCTTTAACCCTATTTTACCATCGTCCTATATATAGGACAGCTCGGATTTGTCGAATTTTCATAGCCAATATCGCATTTTTAATTTATTTTCCGCTTCTAAAATATATTTTAAGATTGATAAAGGCTATTTATTGTCTTTTTAAGTTCAATTTTGATCATTTTTTATTTTTTTTAAGAATTTTGAATTTGGCTAATTTTTGATAATAATTTTATTTGACATGAATTATATTTTTCTTTTAATTAATTATGAGAAAGTAATGCAAGATTTTTTCAAATTTATTCATGACAAGTCTTATATGTTATTTCTAAGTAAAATTTGCAAACAAAAAGCTATATTCAAACTGGTTTTACAAAGCTTTTAGGTGCCGTCCTATATATAGGACGATAGTAAAATCCCCTACTATGCACACCCATACAAAGTCGTTTCTAATTTCAGGAAAAAGGAATAGAATATCTATGTTTTACTTATTGCAAAACTCAATAACGTCTGGTTTGCTTGGAACATGAACCTGTAGGTGTGTCTTGAGTAATATATTTGTGCTGTTCCTTTGGTCGAGAGTTTTGGTCACGTGCTGACGCTATCTTTTGTAGGGAAAAGAATACTGCTGTTCGAGGTGTGATCTGATTTTACATCAATTCCTTCCACAAAAGTATTGGAAATGAGTCGAAGATTTTTAACTGAAAAAGCTTTTTGAGTATTTAATGTCATTGGCCGATGAATATGATGATAGTGATCTTTAAATGATAATACAAATATTACCACCTGATCCAAAAATTGTCACTGATGTTGAAGAAATTGATGATGCCTGCACCAGAATTGATCATGGCCATGTTTACTTTGACGAAAAGATTCAAGAAGAAACAGATGGAACTATTGAAATTCTAAAGGAAAAGGATGATGCTGAATAAGTTTAAACACCTACATCGATTAATTGTTCACCAAAATTTTGATCAGGTCCTGAATTATTTTACGGATATGATTTCAGGAAAATCACCTTGGAACTTCCCGAGATGATGGCTGAAAATATAATTGTCCAGCTATGGCAAAAGGTAACAAGCATGCTTGACAGAAAAATATTCACGATTTTTGTCTAAAATTTGATGAACTAAAACAAGTTTTGGTTATAATTTTCTATAGCGGATGTCAAATTTTACCCAGAGAAAAAATGTACTGGGAAAATGGTCCTGATACTAGAACAACGCTTGTTAGTGAAACAATGGCAAGAAAGCGATACTTAGATATCTAGATGTATTTATACTTCAAAGACAACATTGCTATTGATTCAGATCGCTATTAGAAAGTACGCCCAATTTACAAATTGTTGAATAAAGTTTCACAACAGTTTGGTGTGTTTCCCGAACATTTAAGTAATGATGAAAGAATAATCAGCTATTTTGGAAGACATATATGAAAAATGAACATGAAAGGAAACCCCGTAATATTTGGATATAATCTAAGGATACTCTCATCTTTCGATGTATTATGTCATATCAGGCTGTAAAGCAATTCTGAAAACAATTGTGGCATGACTACGAAAAGAAAGAAAAGAAATCATTAGCCCAAACAGTCGTTGAAAATTGGCTGTCTGTCGTTGAAACTCTTGCAAACCATAAAATTTATAAGGATAATATGTTTACGTCGTGTGATCTTTTTGGTCCCTCAGAAGCAAGCGTTTCTTTGCTACGAGAACAGTTAAGGAGAATAGAATTTCAAAATGCCCTTTAATAAAATTGCAGCTGTTCGATGGATTGACAATAGAGTTGTATCATTTATTACCAATTTTGAAGACAAAAGAGGCTTTAAAAAAGTAGAAAGAAGAATGAAGGGTGGAAAGCAGAAAGTAGACTGACCATTGTGTTGTTTCGTATAATTTGTACAAAAATGGTGTAGATTTGTTGGACAATCTCATAAAAACATATTTTTCGTCCATGCAGGGGAAAAAGTGGCAATGACCATTATTCAAAAATGTATTTGAGACATCACTGGTTTAGAAACATTAAAAATTTTATCTCCATAACAAGCTGTAGAACTCATCGAATTTCTTCGAACTCATCGCCTACCTATGATTGTGTGTACATCGCAAAGTTGCAAGAATGAGTTTGGGCATTCAAAAAAAAAAATCCAGATTACTTCAAATTCTCAAGTGAACCCTTTCTAGTAAATGGAAAACAATGCCAATGACAGCTTATAAACTGTACAAGCAGACACTTAACTATTTGCCAAAAATGTAATTTAGGACTTTGCTTTGAATGTTTACTTCCATTTCATGTAAACCAAGATGCTTGACTTCAAAGCATGTAGTAGTGGATTGTACCATCGTCCTATATATAGGACAGCTTGAAAAAAGACAACCGATAAAGTTTTCTTAAGTTTTTTAACTTTATACTTTTGCTTGATGTCTCATTAGTCTGTGATAGAATTTTTTTGGAAAAATATTAATTTTTTCTTAATGTGGTAAAATATGGGTTAACAGAAACCTTGAAAGGGAAGCTAAGGAAAGGTAAATAAGGGTGCACAAAAGCCGCTGAAGAATTAAAGGAAAAATTTCCGCAACAGCCTATATAATTTCACCACCTGATTCAATAAAAAGTTTATTATACAAACTGATGCTTCAAACTCTGGTATGTGTGTAATATTAGCTCAAAAAGATGAAAAGGACAACTAACACCCTGTATTATACCTCAGTAAGAAGTTTTTAGGATCTTAAAAAAGGTATTCTACTACAGAAAAAGAATGCGCAGCCATAATATTTGCTGTAAAGAAACTGCAATGCTATTTAGAAAGGCATACTAAATTCCTCATCATGACGAACCATTACCCCTTAGTTAGGCTCAAAAATAATGTAAGTCTAAATCCGCGACTTATGAGATGGGCACTAGTATTACAGCTTTATAACTATACATTAGTTCATCGAAGCGGTAAAAAACATAAAAAAGTAGACGCATGAAGTCGCACTCCCTGGCATGATTAGTGATTTTTTTTATCTGCTTTGAAACTCATTTATTTCGTGTGCTCTCTTACTCTTATTCTATTTGAATGTTTTTGATGTTTATCAGTAATATTTATATTGTGCATATGAAATTGTGTTTTTTAAATATGTGATATATTTTGTGTTGTTAAAAGACAAATATTGTTTTAAAAATGTGTCTTGAAGAGCAAAATGTATATAAATAATGGACACAAAGAGAAATTTTAACAAAGTTTAATTTTAAAAAAGTTATCAGTTAAAAGTTTTTTGGAGGGGGGAGAGATGGTAATATTTGTAACGAATAAAAAATATATATTTTTGTATAATTATTAAAATATTTAAAGAAAAGAAATTAATTATATAAGAAAATAGTTTGGCCATAAAAGATATTAATTTAAAAATATCGTTTGGCCGCAAAAGAAATTCATTAAAAAATCATTTGGTTGCATTTCTTTTCTAAAGATTATAAAAATAGAGAAGGCAACGATATTTTTGGTTGAACGAACGTTGCCCAGCAACGAAGAAGAAGAAACGTTGTTAAGATGAAATTCGATGTGGTATTAATGTAATGTGTGTTATGTGAGTGTTTGTGTAAAATGTCTGTGCTGTGGAAATTGTCAATAAATATCTTATTTTTATAAAGAAAACTCGAGATTCTTCATGAAATCCTACAAAATACATCACACGAGGAACGTTTCCCGCGAAGCATATGTTCCTCAATCGCTGCGCCGCTCACTGTGGTTCCAGCATGATGGGGCTCCTCCACATTACACCAATGACGTTCGCCAACCCCCTAAACGTTACATTTGGAAAGCATTGGATAATGGATATGTCGTGGGGACCCGGTTCAGTGGCCTGCTAGATCGTCGGACCTATCATGCTCGGACTTCTTCTAGGGTCAAATGGAGGCATTGGTGTACGAGACCTTCGTTGATTTAGTTGAAGACGTCGTCTCTCGCATCTCAGTAGCTGCTGGGGAGATGCGAGATCTGCAAGGAATCTTCCAGAACGTTAGGAATTCCATGCAACGCCGCTGTGAAACCCGTGTGACTGTTTCTGGTTGAAATTCTGAACACCTTCTGTAGAATGTAGCTTTTAATCAATGCAAAACTTGTCATTAAAATTATTCCTGTTAGACTAACGTGTTGCTGTTTCTGTTATTTTCCTTTGCTTCTTTTCACCGTAGCTCGCGTAGAAGGCATTTCGGACTCTGCAATGCTATGTAATTCCGAATCGTCTTTGTGTCCCCTACAACTCCTGCAAGTTTGTCGCACTGGTAGCGAATCACCTTGTATAAGATTAAGAGATTATAATTAGTGTCAAACAATGACTAAACGTAGAATCGACAATGCCTCCTCCTCCTACTTGTTAATCACGACGTATCTACGTTAACACTTTGGAAGCGGGAAGCGTAAAAATACGTTTTTCTCGAATTAACCAACATCAAAATTTTAATTCAAGAATTTTACTTACTAGTTTAGATAAGTTGGACATGTTAATAGATGTTGGCAGAATACGTACAGTTATTCTTTTATGGTATAAACAATGTCTAGAGCAAACACAATTACGGTTTGACTTTTTATTTGAGCTGAATGCGTTAACAAACATGGTTATAATGAAAAGGAGGTAGATTAGAATTTTCCAGATTTGATTGTATCCTGCTTAGAATTTTCCTAGAATAACATAAAATTTCCTACAATAATTTATTATAAGAAGTAACGTAGAAGGTTAAGAGAATAGGGATGTAACGAAATTGAGATATTTTGAACATACTAGAGCTCAGGATGCTTTTACCATTTACTTCAAGAAGATATTTTACTCGAAATTCGGATTTTCGCGCCAGAAGTGAAAATGAGTTGGTGACATCATCTTTAACTTTTTCTAGGGAATGGAATTCTAAGAAATGTTTTGGCCTGCAGACAACGTTTTGTGTAAATACAAATAGCTTGAAAAAAATTAGTTTTATAATACGAAAGGCTGTGTTCTTTGGTCTCAGGGCAAAGAATTGGGTTTAAAATGTCGAGTAAAAAACTTAAGATTTTCTACAAGACTTTAAGTTTTTCTGTGGGTCTTAAGTCTCTCTGTTGCTTAAAATAAACATTCTTACACATTCTAACCTTAGACAATCCTTCGGTTTCTCAAAGTAAATACTCTGATGCATTATTCTGAGCCTTAAAACCCTTACTTCGAAATAGTATGATTTATGCAGAAATTTTGATGCCAATGTGAACATCTTATGTTAACAAATCTTTACAATAATCTATAATATAAAGCATACATATCCTCTAAAACGGTAAATAATAATGACACGAAATTTGCAAATGTCTGTCATCCGTTTCCTGGTGAACGTTGCAGTTTTAAATTATCAAAAGAAATCATTTTTATAGATATTTAATTAAATAAAGGAAAAGATTTAGATAAATTTTAAAATTAAAATCATTATTTAAGTGAACTTTAAATAGCGACGTAGATATTTGTATTTCCAGTGCTTTTTTTTTTTTTTTTTTTCCTATCTATGTACTCCGGCTGGGCAGTACAAACTAAGACTTAATGCTTTAAAGGAAATATTTGAATTTATTGCAAGTCAAAGAATTCAACGATACTGCTCAGCATGGCCTATGCTGAGCAAGAGACTAAAATATTGTGTATATCAAAGTCTTGAAATAAATTTGTAGTAGCATGATAAATACAATTAATAATCATGAATAACGAATGAGCGCGATAACGAATAAGAATAAATAAAAGATATTTCCTGTATTTGATAGGAGCCTGTGGGTACAGCATTTAGAATATGTACAGATTTGTTAAAGGGCACCCAAAAACACGCTGAGTGCGGACTAGCGAGAAAATGGTATATTGCTATATATAAGAACATATTGTAATTTATTCTTAGAATGTAATAACGGAAGACATGTAAAACATATGCAAAATACAAAACTATCACCTTGAAAAAGTAACTATATAATTACGTGCACATGAACATTGTATAGAAAGTGCGAAATGTCAGTTAATAATCAACCTTGGAATAATTTCGTAGGAATAGGATTAATCAAGTTAATTATTACTAATATAATAGCCCAGATCTTTCGGTAACGCTCTGAATTCACCAACAATAAAACTCGTGCCATAGCACTGCGAGACGTTAAACATCATTATTTCATTGTTAGAGAACCTAAATTTCAGTAATTTTAAATTTAAAAAAGTAATTGTGGTTCTAATTTCAAATTCAATAGCTCTAAAATAGCGAAATAAAATTTGCTATAGATTAATATAAAAGTTATCTCGCTATGATCAATAGTTCCCGAGAAATTTTAAATTATATTAACCATATATTTCAAATTAATTTTCGTTTTTTAGTAGAAAGTAGTAAATGACGTCAGTGGTATATCATGCGCGTGATATAATTTGGACGCCACGATGCATCTCATGATTTATTGCTATCGTGATGATATTTTTTGGCAACGTTTGACAAGCAGAGAAGTGATTTATTTTGATTAGAATTTCGAAAAAGAATTCCTTTGAAATATTAACTTTTGACTTACGTTTGATAAGCTGAGAATTTCATGGTTATTGAATTATAATAAAATTGTTAAACAACGAAAAATACTTCACATGGAATGTTGTTTACCAAGAGTTTTTTTGTAGGAAGAAATATATACATAATACTTAAATAAAAAAATATTTCCTGTCACAAAACATATGTTCATTTTATTTGTTTTCAATCAATGTTAAACATTTCTCTCGCATATATATATCTATTTAAATACGTGAAATTTGACGGGAAATCTCTCGAATGAAGAGGCAATTTGCACCCGTCATACCATGACGGGTGATTTCTAGGTTATGAATAATGAATGAGTACGAGAATGAATAAGAGAATAAGAATGAAGAATAGATATTTGCTGTATTTGATCGAAGCCTGTGGGTACAGCTTTTAGAATATGTACGGATTTGATGAAAGACAAAAACACGCTTAACATGGATTAAAGAGAAAAAGAACTATTAGGTATTATACATGAGAACATCTTATAATTTATTCTCAAGTTGTAATGGCAATAAAGCATGTAAAACAAGTGCAAAGTATATAAACTTAACCTTGGTAAAGTAACTATATAATTACTTGCGAGGGAACACTGTATAGAAAGTTCGAAATGCCAGTTAATAACCAACCTGGGCAGGCGAAAACACGGTAAAAAATCAAAATTCTGTACGTGCCAGAGAAGAACCTTTATAACAAAGAGCTGACTAGGGTCATAGCAACTCCACCTATGTAATACCTGCGCTTATAAGGTAGGTCGGAAATTATGCTAATTGGGGCAATAAATTATGCTTTGGCAAAAAAGAATCGCAAATATGTGTAAAATAAACAGGAATCTTCGGAGAAAAGCTACCTTCGGGAAGAAAAGAATGATAATAACTCTCAGGTGGAGAATTTTGAAACTACGCAAATTCCTGCTTATTCATGTGAGATGTCCGATAACTGGATTCTAAATAATTAATTCTAATTGTCAGACATTGCACACGTGCATCATAATTGTATGCTTTTTTCAGTGACATTCATCATGATAAAATCGGTTGTTTTAGACGTCAATAAACATGTTCACTGGAAGACGTGAAATCGATATTTAGTCCGATAATTTGGTCAAAACATATGTAAAGCAGTTTGGGCCTTGAATTTCAAATGGGTTACATAATTTACTCTGTATACCTTTTTTAAGCATAAAGAAAGCGTGGTTTCTGTATCTTGATACAGGAATCTGAAATAAGAAAACAATTCTCAATTTGTAAAGGTCTTTAAAGACAGAATTAATGCAAATTAACCCCTCAAACAAATTTCGTTGAACAGGTAAAACTGTGTAACAAGTAGGGGATTATTTTCAATGGAGAAAATACATGTGAGGGAAATAGGCTCCACTAATTTGTAATCTTGTCTATTCGTTGCTGATTCGTTGGTTCAGATGAAATGCATTAAAATTATGAATATTTGAAAACATTACGTCTATTTTAAGTATAATTTTAGAATCAAAAGCCAAAAAGGAAATGATCTATAAAGTAGTTATAAGAAGCTCAAATGAAGAGATAAAAACCTGTTTTTTTTACCAAATAAGTTAAATTTACTATCTATATTCTATATCAAAATAGGCTCATCAGAAATTAATACAACTTATCCATCCCAAAGAATTTTTTGGAACAGGCTCTAAGGAGACAGGGACTGCTTGTGAATTTCATTTTGCCAAGATACCCAAATGCCAAACAGATACATAGAGCCATTTTACCATGCCCCGCAATCATACATTATTTCTTAATGTTTAAAAAGTTCATCAAGACGGACTGGGAATCGAACTCGCGGGCGTGGGTAATGAGGCCTGCAGTGTACTATGTGTGTGTGAATTGTGTTTTTCTTACACTATTTTTGCGAGGATTCTACTGTAAGTAAGCAGTATTGTTGAAAATATTTTTAGTGGCTACTGAACATACAAATATCAGTTTATTTCGGGATTACGAATTTTGATATTTTCTTGTATCCGTAATGATAAAAAACAATAACTTTCAGTTAGCTGCTAAAATAACATTTAACAGTAGACAATATATTTCCCCCGAATGAAATTATCGATCCTGAATAAAGTATTTCAAGGGCTGGTCTGCATTTTCTACTTTCAATGTAGAAAGAAGTACAGTGTTTGATTCATGAATGAAATATGCTTTGTATTTTGCACAAAGTTTTATATGAAAAATAGCAAAATCATATTCAGGGATATAAAACTGTTTATATGTAGGAAATATGTTATAAAACATATATTCCGTTTGGACCAGGGATGGGCAAACTTTTTCGGTCGCTGCCAAAAAATCGAAAAAAAAAAGTTTGGCGGGCCAAGATAAATTTTTCTAAAATTTTAAAAACAATACACAAGTATTACAATTTAAATATGTTAATGAGATGAATGAAATTGCGATTTCATTTTTAAAAGTTCCTTATATTGAGGTTCGAAGTGATATGTACTGATTCTAAGGAACGAGGCTAAATGCTCATCTGTCAGTCTACTTCTGAAATAATTCTTTCTAAGGTTCATAGTTGAAAACACTTGTTCACATATATAAGACGAAGCAAACATAGCACTGATTTTCTGGGCGTGAGATATTACATTTGGGAAACTTACTTTCAATAATGATTTGTAAAACTCTAACTTTGGCATATTTAGAAACGACTGCTTGAGATGATTGTTAGATTGCAACTCAATTAATTCAAGCTGCAAATCTGACCTCACTGCTTCACAATTTACGTTGAAAGGCATGGTAAAAATATCCAATTCTGTTTGAATGGCACTGAAATCTTGAAATCTGCGTTCGAACTCAAAATGCAGTTTTTTCAAGCCATCTTCATAATTCTTAAGCTTCTCTTCATTTACTGAGGTTATTGAATTTCACCTCGAGAAATGAGACAAGTCGTTCCTAGCTAGCTGCCCATCAAACAGATTAAGTTTTAGTTTAAAAGCTTTGAGTTGGGCCCAGATATAGTCGATAAATTGATTTTTCCCTTGCATCTTGACATTCAAGTTGTTCATATGACAAAGAAGATCCGTGACAAATGCAAAATCCGAAAGCCATTCTGTATCTTCTAATATTTCGCACTCCGCAGAACAGTGTTTCTCATGGAAGAACGACACAATGTCGTCTTTCAGCAGCCAAACTCGCTCGAAAACACAACCTGCACTAAGCCACCGTACTTTCGTGTAATACAGTACATCAGAGTATTCAGATTGCACGGACTGAAGAAAATCTCGAAATTGCCTGTGAGTAAGCCCACGAGATCAAATAGTATTTACAAGCTTCACGACTGCATCAAGCACGGGTTTCATATTCAATGCAGATTTACACAGAGCATCTTGATGTATAACACAATGTAGAAAAACAACATTGTTCCCGGGATAGTTTTGATTAAAGAGTCCAAGAAATCCAGATTTTTTTCCTGTCACATTTGGTGCTCCATCGATCGTAATATTACATATATTTGTTATAGGCACTTTCAAAGTTAAAAGCCCTTCCTGAAACTCAAGAAAAATATCACATCCCTTTGTAGTTCCCTTTAAAGAACGCATGCACGCCAGTTCCTCGGTAATGTCAAAGTTCTCATCAACACCTTTTATAAATAATACTAATTGAGCAGTATCATTTATATCAGTGCTTTCATCCATAGCTATGGAGCAAAATTTAAACTGGCCAATCTTTGACTCTAATTGTGATGTCAAATTTTTATCGATGGATTCGATTCTAGAAGTCACCGTTTTTCGAGATAAGCTTACAGTCAGAAAATTATTTTTCTTGTCTGGACATAAAACATCACAAACTTGGAGCATGCATTGTTTAACGAACTCCCCATCACTGAGAGCTTTATTATTTTTAGCAATATTGTGTGCTACAATGTTACTTGCATGTGTACCTGCTTCTTCGATAGTGTTTACCTTCTTGAAAAAATTTTGTCGGCCTGATAATTTTTTACAAAGACTTTCTACATTTTGTTTTCTTTCATATTCGGACATTGCTTCGTAATTGGAATTCTTATACTTAGATGTGAAATGACGGGAAATGTTATATTCTTTGAAGACTGCTACAGCTTCATTGCAGATGAGACACACTGGTTTATCTTTAACAACTTTTCAGTAGCCATTTTGGGGTTGAAATATTTTACGAATAACCCAAACAAGCACTAGCTACGCTATACTTTTAATACTTTCACCACTATTCACAATGATGCTATTTGTCCGCAATCTTTCCATACGCAATCAATAATATTAAAACTCGCGCCAAAAGAAAAAGCCGCTGGCTGGAGCTTAAATGCGCAGTCTGCCACATGTGAGGTCTAATTCACGTATATTGGATTCCCATATGTCTGCTCCCCGAGAAAGAGATAACGCTTGTTGGCGCCAGTCTACAGCTATAACTAACAAAGAACTTCCGCTATTAACACTTTACCGATTGAAAGCTGTCTGTTTATTGATAGCTTCTATACAATATGCACTGGGAGTAATATACAGAAACACATCGTTGCGATGTGGTTGAATGCGAAGAACAGAATGATTTTCAACAGAAATGAAACTGGAAATACCATCAATAAATCAAATAAAAAAGAACATTACAACCAGAGGGCGCGAGCGAAAGGCAGACGCACTGGCGCCAACACTGTCTGTGCTTGCTATTTCCGTCGATTTATGTTTTGTAGAACAAAAATAGAGAAAGCAAAAAGATCATCAATCCTTTGAAAAAAAGGAAGAAAAAATATTTAAACAAAGGAGATGGATATATAATATATAAATCATATTTTCTTTTAATTTCCGTCGGAACGGCAAATTAAAATTCAATCCGCGGGCCGGATAAAATCTTCCGGCGGGCCGGAGTTGGCCCGCGGGCCGTAGTTTGCCCATGTCTGGTTTGGACCATCTGAGAAGTTAGATTCATATCTACAGCAGATGCAATTTATTAACTATCGATAGTTCAGTTGGCAGAGTTGTGGACTGTGAAGATGGTTAACTTAGATGCAATTTATTTCTCTAATATTTAGGCTCTCAAAGCCAAAAGCATTATATAATATAAGGGGTAAGAAAATAAAAGTGCGCCGAAATTCCACTTAGAATATTGAGATTTCTCTGTTTGATGGTTGTACATATCAGGAGAAATCTGGTGTAAAGTGATTAGTGATTGTGTATCGTTGAGAGAAACAGAACTGACTGAACCAGTATCGTAGTTGGGTTTAGTTATAATAACGTCCCGTTTTCCAGAAACACGAGGGGGTATTTTAAAGTGCGTTCAGATAGCGAGAACGAAAACTGAGCTGAGATGTCCGATTTAATGAAGCAATGAAGCAAGTAATTTTTGGGCCCATGGCCCCCAAAGGGGCCTAATCCCCGGTAATGGTACGTTGGTGATGCTGGATAATTTCAGTTCTTGAAATCAGATGATCTGCTGCTGTTGTTTGAGGCAAAGGGTGTGTGGGTGGAAGTCCATCGGGATCTTGTGGGATTTTTGCTGGATCACTGCAAGAACTGGTGCCTGTGAAGAGTAGCTGCTGTTGTGCAGAGAACTCGGATCTTTGGATGTGATATTTTACAATTAACTGCTCTGATAGGGAAGCGACATCGTGTGCCTGTCCCATATATACGGCGAATCTTTGGTAAAATAGGGTTTAGAACTTCAAAGTCAAGACCTCACCACTAGGACACCGCAGTCTTTTCCTGCTATAGATTTCTCTAAACAGATGCAGCGTGCTGTAATCAAATTTTTGTCTTTAGAAGGTGTTATACATTTACATTCGAATGTGTAGAGTGTCTTTCAAAGATTTTCAAACAAGACAGACAAGCAGTTTTCAAACAGTGTAATGATTTTTACCACTAAAAACTAAGTGTGCTTGACTTGGCTGTGGCATGTCAGCTATGCTCCATATGCCCATGATTAAAATCACTACACTAATGGAAAACTGCGTTACGTGTCATAGAGTCAGTTTCCTACGCATTCGACTACAAAGGTCGGTTTCACTAACACTTTCCGTCAACAAAAATTGAATTACAGCGTGCTGAGCCTATTTTGACATTATTTGCTCGACATTACTTTTGTCTTTTCTGTTTCACACAATGATACACCTTTATACATTTTATTATTTCTTCTGTTATTCACAGACATCTACTAGAGAAATCTCAAACTTTTACCACGCGCAATATCTCCGCTAGGGCCACAGTCCCACTTTCATTTCGGCAAGTCTTATAGTTTGAAAGAAAAAGGAATGGGAAAACATTTCAGTATCCTTAAGCAGTTTTCTTCATATTAAAATGCTTTTTGCTCTGTATCACAAAATATAACTTCTAAGTATCTAATTGCAAACTAAATATATAGCAATTTTAGTTTGCAGCAAGCTTGTAACAAATTTGACATGACGAGAGTGCAAGCTTGAAACAAGTTTGACATGACAAGAGTGCAAGCTTGCAACAAGTTTGAAACAAGTTAACGCAAGCTTCGAAGTCACCATGGGACGAACTTGCAGCAAGCTTGCCGCATCAAACTCATTGCAAATTATAGCAAAAACAGAGTACGAACACAACCCGGATTAGAACTCGCGCCCTACTGGTTCGGAAGCTGACACGCTAACCGCTCGATTCGATTCGTATACGATTTATTTTAAACTGTATTCTTGATTTCATTAATTTTTTGAGTTGAGAATATGATTTGAAGCGAAAGAGAGAGCGATTTTCGCTAATAACTACGTTTTGCTAGTAGAATAAATTATGAAATTAGAGTTCAAAAGTAATTACTTTAAAATGGGACAAAATGTATAAGTTTATTTTTCAACAAACATTGACTGTTTTTTCGGTTTAATTTTGTTTATAAACGTTAAAATTTCAACATTCAGAAAAAGGCGATATAGTTTTCTTTAAAGTGTGAGTGCTATACTTAGTAAAAAGATGGAAAATGTTTCAAAATTTTTTTTTATAAAAAGTTAGTTTTTTCACAAATTATCATTGTTTTATTGAATTAATAAAAAGAAGGACGGTCTAGGAGATGCTATTAAAAATCGGGTGTTTTTTAAAACAGAGACAAAGATACTTATCTCTTTGTGTTTTCTTTGCATCAAGCTTGTTTTGCAAACTTACAGCAAGCTTGCAATGCAAAGGAGGTGGTGCTATTTGTCACGGCGAACTTGTGGCAAACGCGTTTTGCAAGCGAGGGTGGCGCTAGTTCTCATGGCGAACTTGCCACAAGTTCGCTTCAAGTTTGACGCGTCAAATTTGCTATGACAAGGTAATATCAAGTCAAAATCAAACTTGCTGCAAACTTACGTGCTATCTGGGATAATGTTTGGAACCCTGTACTCAGACAGTTAAGAATTACTCAAAGACACTGTGAAGTATAACAGCAAATTAATTTGGTTCTATATCCATTTCAAATTATATTTATTATGTATATATGTCACTTTTGAAAATGTTTAATTCGCTAACATAACGTCAATTATCCAGAATTTGAATGCCAAGGTCCATCCATGATCACTGTTAGAGACGGATCTCCACAAAGCATACTCGAAACGTGAAACCAGCTGAAATGTTCTGCCATTTTCTTTCTTGCGTATTTACACAGTATGGAGTGTTTTGTGTATAATGAATAGAATGGAGTGAGTTTCTAGAATCTTTTTTCCTTGATCGCTTGAGAAAAGATTTTGATACTGATCTATAATTTGGGTGCGAGGACGACATAAAAATATATTATTCAGACAGCCCGATGCGTTTTTGAATTATCGCATTCACATATACAGGGTGATTCTACGGTCGTGAGACAAACTTCGAGGGCCTGTCAGGCATACGATAAGCATCCAAAATCACATAGGAACATAGGTGCGCAAACGCCATCTGGAGGCAGCAGATGGCATTTAAAATAATAAGAGTCTGGCTACAATTGCGGACGCTTTTTGAAATATGCCCATTTTTATAAATATCTCCTCGAACTTCGACCATTTAAATAATAGGTTTTAACTCACAATTTGCGTTTGAGATTCGGTCCCGGGGTCATTTAGGGGACCGACCAGAAATTGAATAAGTTTGAAAGTGATTTTGGCTCATCCCGCTTCACAGAAAAGTGATAATGGTTTGTAACTTTCTTCTTTTGTGTAATGCGTGCAATATTTACACTAATTTTCGCAAAAATAACATGAATATATGAGGAGATATAATGGTTTCTTTAAAAAATCCCAACATTTTCCGAATGTTTTTTGCTTATAACTTGTAGAGTTTTCAACTAAATTGTATGAAACTTACATAATACCTGACAATATGTCCGAGAAGCACTGTATTAAAAATGTGCTACAAATACTTTGAATATTAGAGAAGATATAAACATTTGTAGTAAATAATTTTTTACTGCGCGTGCGCGAAAGGTAGCGTTATTTTTCTTTCACACCTTCAGAACCAGATATATAGCGCAACTTATATAAATTCGCAACTTATATTATTTAATTAGCAACTTATATTATTCGATACCATTAAAATTGAGAAAGATGTCGCCATTTTGGCCAGAGTTGTTTTTTAAATGCCATCAGCGTCCTCCAGATGGCGTTTCCGCACCCATGTTCCCATGTAATTTTGGATGTTTATCGTATGCTTGATCACCCCTCCAAGTTTGTCCCACGACCTTAGAATCACCCTGTATACGAATAGACAGACCGACAGACATTCAGCCTGCCTTTGAATTTGGTACAAAATTTGATGAAGATATAAAATTCCAAATTTCATCCATCTCTTTCGTTGTGATATTGAGTTACCTTTTCCCATAAGCATGGACGACCAGACAGATAGACTTCCCACTGACGGATTTTGTTCAAAATTTGATACAGAACCGAAATATTGGTATAAATACCTCTTACGATATTTCATTCGTCTAATTAGTCCCGTTATTTAGTTGTCGTGCTCACATATATGCATACATAATTCCAAAAATGGTTATTTCGCACTCAGTGTTGTCTAAAACGCGTCAAGTCATCTAAGTCTCGAAGTCAAATTTTTTGAAGATTACAAGATTTCTCTTTGAATTCTTCATTTATGAGAAACTTAAAAATTAGCAGGAGTCTGCTAAAAGCCAGACTGTACAAATTGAAAGGGGAATCTCCATTTAACGAAATTTATTATTAAATCGAAAAGCTGTTTTGGCAATTTGAAGCGATTTGCTAAGCAGGCCGAAACTGATCAGTACTTTGACTTAAAATGGATTTAATTTAAATGGCTATAGGCCCTTTAAGGATTCCACTTTTTTTTAGATTTTTATGATTTTATTTGAAAACTTAAATCATTTTGAACATTTTAAGGTATTACATAATAGAGTATTTTAAATTAGACATACATACATTTGTGCGATTTAATTTAAGTAGTTATAGGCCCTTTGAGGATTCCAGTTGTTTCAGATTTTTATGATTTTACTTGAAAGCTTAAATCATTTTGAGCATTTTAAGGTATTACACAAGAGCGTATTTTAAATAGTTTAGAAGATATAGTCAAAGGCTATATCCATTCATATAGAAGTTTGGTAAATGATGTTTTACTTTTAATGCTTACATCTCAAAACTGCATTTGAATGTGCAATGAAAGAACGAAGCATAATATTTCATATCGCTTCGAAGCATATAATAATTTACCATACTCTCATGACGATTAAGAATTCCTTACGGAAAAAAATACGTGTTAATATGTTCGTTGAAATTGATAAGAAACCTAACTCAATTTTTGTAACTATTTTTATCGTTTAAAACTAAATATTGTCATATTAAAAATTTATGAAAAACACTTTTATTAATGTGCGAAGCAGAATTTTTTTATTTTAAATTTTGTCCACTTTTATCATCAAGATCAACTGCTTCTCAAACTCACAACAAGTTGGCGGCAATGGTACGGTATAAAAAATTAATTTAATTAATAATTAACTAATAGTTAATTAACTATTCAAATAAAGCCATTGAGAATATACAAGTGTACAAAATTTCAATCCTTTAGCACGGAGGTTCCCAACCTGTGGTATGCGTACCCCTGGGGGTACACGAACACAAAGTCGGTAATGGCGGACAGCCGAAAATATAAGGGATTAAGAATGTTACAGAATTTTGTTTTCCCAAGTTCGTGCAAAAAATAAAAGCGAAAGTTGTACAAGTCCTGAAGCCAAAGCTGAAAATAAGAAAAGAGAAAAAAGGAAACCTGGTAAATGATTGATATTTGGTCTTCACCAGCCCCGATTATGCATGAATCATCAATGTCTTCCCAAAAACTGTAGCTTCATTAGACGCTAATGCTGTATGTTTATTTTTGTATTTTTAGTTGAGGCTTATCGAAAACAATCCAGGATCCTCTCGAAAGTTCTTGTTGAAACATTTTTATTTCAAGCGCGATTAAAGCAGGCATCATTAATTACTGGATTGGATGCATAGTGAATAACGAATCATATGAATGAAGATTCTTTTTTACGAGTGCTCAATTTGAAGTGTTTTTTTTGGGGGGGGTTGAACTAATACTATTGTAGAAATGGAATGAAATATATCAGGAATAATTTCTGCCAATGTTATTAATTCGAGTCCTTTGGCTCTTAAGCTTATATAAGCCCTTGACATTATTGATAAAAGCTTCTTTGCATAGACTGATGGTTGGAGGGCGTGGCGATAGAAGGGGGTACGCGAAGTTAAAAAGGCTAGTCAAGGGATACGCGAGGGAAAACAGTTTGGACATCGCTGCTCTAGCACATCAGAGATGAAAAATCGATTAAAAGATTCCGTCTTTGCAAAGATGAAATACTTGAAGTTAAATAAATGAGTTTAAAATATGTTACCCTTGAAAAATCGATTTAACTTTTTCAACAAATTAGTGCCCTTTCATTTTATTCAAATTTAAGATGAGTTGAGAAAATTAAATATTTAGAAGTAGAGTGACGCACAGATGAGTAAAAGCTGAGGTCACAAGGGATTTAGTGGATGTGCCAGTCAAACAGTAAAATAGACGAAGCTTGTAATGAAGATTAATTTATTACGGAACAGCTCGCTTCAAGTCATATTAAAGTAAAAGCATTTACGAACAACCACAGCTCTCCGAGCCATACCACAGACTCAGACCACGAACTTTTTCAAATCAAGCAGTAGTAGAAGTAGCATAATACACTATAAATAAACATGAGGAACACATTTACATATCCTTACTAGAATTAAATACAAACTACGATTTATGAAAATAGATCGTCGTACTAGAGCAACAAGAAATTGATCCGACACATCGTTGTCACAGGGAGTAGGAGATTCCTCTCAATTTCCTTCTCATACTCACTGTGAAAATCATTTATATAAACAAATGTAAATACAAAATCAATCAATATATATCACAATACACTTTACATTTGACTTGTGCATAAAAATAAATACATTCAACAAATTTCTTCAATTTATCTCTGGTCAGAGGTTTAGTACGAATATCTGCAAGATTATTTTTACTACTGATATATTTTAATTCAAATAATTTATCATAAACAAGATTTCTTAAAAAGTAATACCTTATATCAATAGGTTTCGTCCTATAGTTTTCTATAGGCGTGTTTGAAAAATTATTGGCGTCTTGATTATCACAATACAGTACATTAATATTTTTTTTGAATTTAATAACCAAGTTTTTACATTCTCTAAAATATGTATAACCCACACGAGTTCTTTTCAAGCTTCAGTTAATGTTATAAATTCAGCATCCATTGTTGACAAATCCAGACATTTTTGCTTAAAAGTCTTCCAAAATATAGGTACTTGGTCTATGAAAAGTAAAATTCCACCCATGGATATCCTGTCATCGCTATTAGCAGCAGAATCCGAATCGCTATAACATATTATATGTAATTTAATTTTAGGTAGCTCTTGCTTATAATTTTTAGTACTGTCTACATAGCGAAGAAGTTTAAGTAAAGCATCCCAATGAATAATTCCCGGATTATCCTAAAATTGTGAAAGATATTAACTGTATAGCTAATATCTGGTCTGGTATTATTGGCAATGTACGATAGACAACCTAAAATATTTCTATATGGTAAACAAGACATTTTATTAATTTCATCTTTAGAACTAGGACAATCCAGTTTAGACAATATACTACCTTCAGATATAGAGTTTCAATATCATCATTGCCTATATTTCTTAAACCTTTCATAAACTTTATCGATATAATCCATTTGGTGAATATACATTTTACCTTAAATTTCTTCAAAATTTATACAAAGTAATTTCTTTGTTCTTCCAATAATTTTCAAATCAAAATGCAATTTTAATTCTTTAATAATTTTGGTTACACAATTCTCTGTTTCACCAAATATCATTATATCATCAACATACAATAACAATATTTTAACATAAATATAAACACAATTGCACCGTTTTAATTTCTTAACCTTTAAACTTTCAAGAACAATATTCATTTCAAAGTACCATACCCCTCCACTTTGGTGAAGACCATATAATGCTTTATTTAATAACCACACATAATTTGGTTTTCAACAATCAATAAAAATTAAATAAAATCAATTACAATCGACATGTAAATCTTTTCATTCAAATTTGAATACAAATAAGCATTTTTAATGCCTAATTCACAATGAGTCCATCCTAATCAACAAACTAGAATAGAAAAAAATATTCTAAATCAATGTAATGTTTACTACTGGGCTAAATACTTCATCACAATTTTCACCCTTACGTTATTTGTAACCCTGGGCTCCTAAACGAGATTTGTATCGAATAATCTCATTCTTATCATTTCTTTTAAGTGTGTAAACCCATGCATCTCTTAAAACTTTTAGGTTGAGATTTAGGCAGAAGATTCCAAACATAACGATCTTGAATTACTTGCATCTCATCCTCCATGGCCTTTTGCGATTTATCTCTTAGTGGCGATTTTTGAACTTCATTATAAGAATCTGGTATTTTGATCTCAATACGATACGCTTCAGCAGAATCCCCGCTTATTTGGTTAATTTTACCCGAATATGTATTTTTCCCGCTGAAATCAAATAATCCACTATGAAAAACTACATTTTTAGATCTACAGTATTTTTCAACATCATTAAATGATCTTAAACAGATTTTAATACCTTCTATTCCATAATAGACATCCGTACGAGATTTATCCTTTCTAAAAACAGCTTTTCGAATTCATTTTAAACTATCACAAGACACTTTATCTTGTTCTTTATCAATATCGGATTCTTCATCAGATTGAACATCTTTGTAAATAAATTTACAGTTTTCGGGTCCCAGGACAGTTCCCACCTTTTCAGATTCTTGATTAAAAGTTGCATCAATAGATTCTATAACCTTTCTGTCTTCAGGGATCCAAATCCTGTAGCCTTTAGTTTGCAAAGCGTACTCTATCTACCATTACTGCTTTCTTGGCTCTCATTTTTAGTTTATTCCCAAGTTGCCTAGGATTAGCCAAAGTCACAGTGTATCCAAATATCTTTAGATTTTATCATACAAGCTCGCAAGAAGTTATTATTTTTTTTCATGACAAACACGATTCCAAATGTACGTAAAACAAAGCTTCATCCCAAAACGAATTATTTAGGCCACTATGCTTAAGCAAAGTTTTAATACAATCTAAAGCAGTATAATTGCATCTTTCACTGACACCATTTTGTTCCGGAGTGTAAGTATTTCTGATCTTTTACCTTGCACATCTAGACATTTACTGAATTACTAGTATGTGATTTCCATTCCATTACCAGTCCTGGCATTTAGAATTTTAAGGGTCAAATGTCGTTCTGCACATTTTTGGTATCCATTAAATAAATTAAACACTTCAGCTTTTTCTTTCATCGGATAGACTGTCATTTTACGCGAGAAATCGCCCGTTATGATTAAAATTATTTCTTATGTGTTCTAGATGCAGATGGAAGAGGGTCAGATGCATCCATATGCCTCAACTCCAGAGGTCTTTGCGACCCAATTTGATTTAAAGGATGTTCTAGTTTTGGCTATCTTGCAATCCTCACATTCAAATTTTAGATGCTTTAATTTTGGCAGAACCCTAACACTATTATTTTTACTAGTGTTAACCATATATTTAATAAAGTCAAACCTTTCATGCCAAATTTTTACGTTATCACTTAGCTACAGTTACATTATTAACATTACCACAAGCTACATTATAAATTTCAAAAAGATATTTTGGATTACAAAAATAAAGTCCCTTCGATTCTCGGGCACAAAACAATTTTCATTCATTTTTAGAATATACATCAATTCTTCCATTTGACCCAACATATACGGCATCATTTTTATCAAACATAGGGCCAGACATTAAATTTCTTTTAATGAGTGGAGAATAAACAAATTTATGTAAAGTTATTTCTCGTTTCTGCTCTTTTACATTAAAATACATTTTAATTTTTCCTTTACCTACAACAGGATTTTCTCCAACTGCTAAAGAAATATTAGCATTTTAAACAGACATATTGGATGTAAATAAATATTTATAATTGCAAAGATGAGGTGATGCAGCTTTATCGATTACCCGTGATAGATTTGCACCGTTATCATCATTTTTAAAATTATCTTCACTTATATAAAAATTAGCGTTTCCTTCCCTCGACTGTTTACAGTCGTTAAAAAAATGACCAAATTTTTTTACACCTACAACAAGGACCAACAAGCATCACATTTTTAAATTACTTTTCTTAGTATTTTTAGAATCGGCTTTTATCTTAAGAACAGACAAAATCATATTTGTATTACAAGAATTTACACCAATATCTACTTGATCTAAATCATTATTTAATCGTTTTAATCTACTTTTTTTTAACCAAAATTTCTCCAATACTTTATTAAATTTAAAGTTATCATCCCACCCTTATATGGACTGGACGATACCGTTGAACTCCGATGGGAGACGTCTTTTCAGTTGGAACGATTGATAAAGTTTATCTGGTTCTTTGCCTGCAGCCTTCAGCTATAAAACAATATTGCGAACCTTGGCGGCAAAAAATCCCGATTTCCTCGGCGGAAGTATACCTGGAACTAAAAAACTCATCCAACAGAGCTACTATTCTTGCTCGAGTTGAAGGTTCGAAGCGAGTCTTTAGCTTATTCCAGGCTTGCTTTCCATCATCTGTATCGGATATCAATTTTCGATACTCCTTAGATTTGGACAAATAACGTTGAGTATGCTTGATCTTTTCGAAGATTGTAGTCTCCAACGTCCTTGTCAGTTGCCTTTTCAGAAAGAATACATACAACGTACATAGAATAAATTTACAGCAACCCAATTCCATTAGTAGAACTTTTACATCCTCACTCCATGGGTGGCAATTCGATGCGTTCATATCAATAAAAAATTCTATCGTAGTCGACAGGAAGGTCCAAGTAGCGGCAAGTTACTGACGACTGGTTACTACATCAAAAATCTTGTATGGAAAAATTTATCTTTTAATAACAATAGAAGAAACTAATCGGCCCTTCATCTAAAAGCTTTTTGGGCTCGCAGATCTATATAAATAATCAATGCCTCTTAAAGAAAGTTCCATCCACTAGACGGTTTCATCTTCCAAACTCTTCCGAGGACCATAACCGAAGTGATGAGTAAAAGTAAAGGTCGCAGTGGATTTAGCGGATGTGCGAGGCAAACAGTAAAATAGACGAAGCTTGTAATGAAGATTATTTTATTATGAAACGGCTCGCTTCAAGTCATATTATAGTAAAAACATTTACGAACAACCACAGCTCTCCGAGCCGTACCACAGACTGGGACCAAGAACAATTTCAAATCAATCAGTAGTAGAAGTAGCATAACACACTATAAATAACATGAGAACATATTTACATAATCCTTACTAGAACTAAACTACAATTATGAAAATAGATCGTCGTACTAGAGCAACAAGAAATTGATCCGACACATCGTTGTCAACAGGGAGTAGGAGATTTCTATCATATATAATTTTTCGTACAGCAGATAGTGCAATTGTAGCACTATTTCTTATATGCTTTATGTCCTAGGTGGAAGTACATATTTCCTATAATAAAGAAATCATTAAAAAATACTATATTTCATGTTATTATTTCTTTTGAACTTACCTTCTTTTCATTCTTATTATCTCTTAAATTTTATGCAAAATCTGATAAGAGCTCACGGAAATGTAATTTTTGATTTATGCATCGCTGAGGTTCAAGCTATTGTCTGAAGATTAATTCTCAAAGCAACTTTATAAAGCAGGGTAGAAAAATAACTTAAGCTTCAGAATTTTCGTAAAAGTTTCGCTCTGGTAGAAATTGATAGGCTTCAGCTTAGCTGCTAAAATCTGTTTTTGGAAGATTATGCAGGGTGGTTAGATTTAAGGTATCCGTAATAAAAGGGTCTATTCTGGTCACGTCACTTTTCCCGTTGTTAACGTGCGGAAAAAGTGACGTCTCTCAACCCATCCGGGGATACCAGAATAGACCCGCAAAGCTCTGAGCAGAAAAAAAATGGTCATAGGAACACCGAATATCGCTTGACATGCATTTCACAACATAAGGAAACGAATGAAGGTTTAGTTTAGTTATATTAACGTCCCACTTTTGAAGCAACACGAAGGCTATTTTGGAACGGACCTCTTAATTTTGAACCACGGTCAGATAACGATGAAGACACCTGAGCTGCCACCCCCTCTCCAAACTTCCACGCCACACCAACGGGAGGACGTTTGGTCACTACGTATGATTTAGCGTGCAACAGGCCCCACACACAGCGGATCTTCAAAGGAATCGGGTTTCTAACCCTCCGACCCCAAGGCCGCGACCTTACCACTAAGCCACCGCGGCCTCGAAACGAATGAAGGAAAGTAAATACTGAAAACGAATGACAGGACAAGATGGGCGAACAGTTTTTCGTATAAACAAAATCCAACCTCTCTATGTATATTAATTTAATCAGACTCGTGATGCATATTAATTACGAATTATAACTGGTATGGAAATGAAATAATTAATTTTAAAAAAAACTTTAACTAAATACTAACAATTGTCATAAATACTCAAATATCTATTTGACTGATGCATATGTAAAGTGACCATTTATTTCCCCCCTCATAGCGGGACATTTTTTAATTTTTAGGTAATATTATGTGAATTCAGAAAACACATATTTCTTCAGATTTTATGTATTAATGAAAAGAACAGGAATAAACGAGAAAAAATAAATAATTCATGTGATCTTCCAATTTTCTGAAGAACACATTTTTGATGTAGTATATTTGGTTTTGATTTAAAATAAGAATGAAATTCTTGGCAATATTTCTTAAAATTTACTTTGGTAATTAACTTTGCTTTATAAATTGTGATTTGCAACAGTGTTTCCTAGCTCGTCTACAACTTATTCATAAGAAAAAACTCCTTTCTACGGTGTATTAGTGCCGGGCAGGCATATAATATAGTCAATAATTATACGAAAGTTCATATGATTTAAATTATTGGCGTGAAAGTGTTTGAACAGTTCCACCAAACAACTTTCGGTTTAAATATTTCCAGCGTTTCATTCTGTCACTTCATGCGGTGTAATGAAGTTAAAACTAAGTGTGAGATAGGAGGCTTCTGACCAACTTACATTTGTGTGAGACGTGTAGCGCATGCTCCGTCATCGTCGGGCTACTAGACATTACCGTCGGATTCTTTTTATTTTCGGCGCCTTCTTGTTTGAAATTGTTATTGTGAGTTGCTCTCTTTCTGAAAATGTGACATTTGGGCGTCCAGAAGCTGTGCTTGGGGACAACGGGACAGGCTACCAAAAAACGGGACTGTCCGTTTCAGAACGGGATGTATGGTCACATTATGCGTATAAGAAAGATTTCTATGGAAAAATGGTGACTTTTACTAGATGATTCTTATTTTTTTATGATTTTATCTCTGATGTCATTCTTTTCATTTGGGTTTCCTATGATCACTGGAGTTTTTCTTCACAATACTTTGAACAAGGATGCTTTTCACCGTGTCTATATAATTGCGATAACCTTGCATCGGGGCCTAAGACCATGGTCCCTGTGATTTTGCCAGTCTTGCCACCCTCTCGTCTGGTGGATGTTCTATGGTCCCTGTGATTTTGCCAGTCTTGCCACCTTCTGGTCTGGTGGTTGTTCTTCATGCCAAATTATTCTTTGTACAGTTTATGTTGATACCATCTCAATCAAACGTAGCACTCGGTGTTCTTTTTTCATGAGTAGAATATGTGTTTTCAGCATAAAAAGCAATGGAATTTCCTAGTAACAAAGCTCACGTATTAATATGGACTGCAAGAAATGCTTCACAATCTGTTTAACTTATCTGCAAAAACAAATTAATAAACTCAATAAGGTATATCACTGAAAAGTAAGAACATTATGAAATCAAGATAAATATGCAGAAATACCCTGTGTAATAATCGCATTTTACTTGTAGGTATAATTTAAATAAAAAAATTCACATAAAATATATTGAGAAGTAATCCTCAATTGCTTTCAATGCATATTCGTAGGCGTAGTCAAAAAATTACGGATTATTTATTTTCGTTTAGTATATTATACAAGAAATAAAATCATTACATCTATTTGTTATATTTTATAACATGCATTTATTATGATCATTTAATTATACGCTTTCAGTTTTCAAGTATTTTTAGAGTATCACGACCAATAAAAATCAATAAAATATCTTCGATAAATAAGCCAATTTTTTTCAATTCAAACATCCAGCATCTTTTCATAGCGTATTTTTTAAAGCGAAGTACGGATTGTATCCATACTTCGATTGCTATACGATAAGTTATTCCATAAATTCATTTTATTAGATTAAAATATTATTAGCATAACAGTTATGGTGTTTATTATTAACTAGAAAATCACCCGTCATGGTATGACGGTTGCAAATTACCTCTTCATTCGAGAGATTTCTCGTCAAATTTGACATGTTTAAATAGTTTTATATGCGAGAGAAATGTTTATTCATTGATTGAAAACAAATAAAATGAACACATGCTTTATGACATCTTGTGATGGAGTTTCGGCTTTGATGCGTCTTCTATAAGCGGCTGCATCTACTGCACGAATCCCGTCCAGCGATTCCTGGCTTTGCCTCGCTAACCATCTTGCTTTCTTTTCCTTTGTCATGCGCCGTCTTTTTGCGATGGGTTCTTCGTTGGTATTCATCTTAAAAACTATAGTAAACTAATTCATGATTGTAAAGAATTAAATTATAGTAAAAAATAGATGCAAAATATGCACATAATAATTCAATAAAAATGAAATTCTCAGCTTGTCAAACGTAAGTCAAAAGTTAAAATTTTAAAGGAATTCTTTTTCGAAATTCTAATCAAAACAAAAGCCTTCTCTGCTTGTGGAACGTTGCCAAAAGTATTATCATATTATATCATCACGATTGCAATAAATAATCAGATGCATCGTGGCGTCCAAACTATATCACACGCATGATATACCACTGCTGTGATTTACTACTTTCTATTAAAAAACGGAAATTAATTTGAAATATTTGATTAATATAATTTAAAATTTCTCGGGAACTAATGATCATAGCGAGATAAATTTTATATAAATCGATAGCAAATTTTATTTCATTAATTTAGAGCTATTAAATTTGAAATTAGAACGATAATTACTATTTTTTTATTTAAATTTACTGAAATTTAGGAGCTCTAACAATGAGAAATAATGCTGTTTAAAGTCTCGCAGTGCTATGGCGCGAATTTTATTGTTGGTGACGTCAGAGTGTTACCGTATCAGTGAGAAACAGATCTGGGCTATTATATTAGTAATTATACGATATTTTATAACATTTGTTGTTTTGCTATTCAAAGCCGTTGTTCTCAAAAATGTGGGCGGCAAACTTCTAATAAAACCCTGACATCATTTTCTTATTTCATATTGATATGCAGGATGAGTTGAGCTGAGAAACAGTAAATATTTGCATAAGGATAAATTCAGTGATAAATAACGGAGACCATAGTAAAGATATCTCAACATTTTTTTAAAACTATATTTTGGAGTTCGCTCGTCTTCATTATCTTGACTCAGCTTTTAAAGGTTGTTTCAAATTTCATGGGCAGATGAATATTAATGAATATGAATATCAAATTAGTATTTTTCTTGATACATGAACGGTAGGCGGTAGCGTTGGTGGAGATTTCAATGCTTTTTCACTGTTATGGAATGGGTTGAAATAAGAAACAGACGACATTTGCTGGAAAACGAATTAAATATTCAAATACTGTGGCCATAATAAGGATTCCATTACTTACTTTCTGAGAAATATTTCCATTGTTTCCTAAATAAAAGATTTTCAAATTCTGTTTAATTCTCTGTGTTGAATATATGAAAAGGAAGCAAATATAATTTATAAACATCTTGAGACATTTTTTTCGTTATATAAAGTACAGTTAAAGCACTGTAGAAAGAAAATCTAGTGGTCATAAAAGCACCAAATTTCAGTGGCACGCATTTCCCAACAAGGCGAAAGGAATGACATAGAAAAAAAGATTATTGTGAAGAAAAGAATCTTTCAGTTTGCAAAAGCGTATCGGATTGGACGCTCAGACTATCATCTTCATATGCACTGATTTAGTTTAGGTATTTATTGTTTTGTAAAATCCTGTTTGTTAAAATATTTGGAAAAAAAAGAATTGGCAGAGAGCCATATGAAAAAAAGCCCGAAAGACACCCCTTAGCCTCACTTCTCAAAACAATACAAAATACCAGTGCATACAAATACATCACACATGCACGAAAAAAGAATCTCCTAAAATTTCAGAGCATCTAGTCCAGACACATCGTAGCATGATAATGTTTTATGCTTGATACGTTTGTCTTGTCTTCGCCTGGCTTGATTGTATTAGCTGTTCTATTCCGCGTTCAACACTTCACATGATTTAAGGAAAGAGTGCTAACCTAAAAACATCTTGTGAAAACACAACGAGCTAGATAAATGAGATTTGATATGTAATCCTGGCACCAAAATTTAAGGAAAGAGTGCTAGCCTGAAAACATCTGGGAAAAACACAACGATCTAGATAAATGAGATTTGATATGTGATACTAGCACCAAAATTTAAGGAAAGAGTGCTAGCCTGGAAAAAAACATCTGAAAAACACAACGATCTAGATAAATGAGATTTGATATGTGATACTGGCACCAAAATTTAAGGAAAGAGTGCTAGCCTGAAAACATCTGAAAAAACACAACGATCTAGATAAATGAGATTTGATATGTGATACTGGCACCAAAATTTAAGGAAAGAGTGC
>BGPR01000863.1:269081-375329 GCA_013235015.1 Araneus ventricosus
ATCCATAGGGTATAGTGTGCACACCAGTTCAATTGTTTAATTTATCACCCATGCCAACTCACTTATCCATAGGGTATAGTGTGCATAACCATAGGCATCAGCAGTCGACGGGGAAGAAATCCAAAATAGGATTACAACGTTTACATACATCATACAGAAATTCATAAAAATCAAAATGTATTCGTAATATTGAAGAAATCATCAGAAATATTTTTATTTACTATAAATAAGGCACACAAAGACATGACATAGATAGGCATTACACACATTACGAATGCATAGATATTACATACATTAGATATACATAGACATTACATACATCAGGTATACTGAGATATTTTATGTATTAGACATTGTATAGACTAGGCATACAATGTTACAGCAATTACAGATCATTTCGTGGGGGTGGAGTTCCAAATTGACCTAATTGACATACGACTTTATTTCACCTCCTAATTAGATGCCACCACCCATTTTGGTTATTTTTTTATTATTTCAGTCTATTTAAGATGGTAAAGGATACTTGAGACATTTAAGCGTGTCCAGAACATTTTTGTATCTAAAACTAATTGTTACTTTAACTTAAATACGGATTTAAATAACAAATATTCTGTAATTCGATGCGCGAGTCGGAGACGTCATTGTATGTTAAGGGGTTAAAAACAAATAAGACTGAAAAAACGAAAGAATCATCTAAGAAAAACTCAGAATATATCTAAATAGATTTACTTAAGTCATTAAATTTAAGAAGCAAAGTCAATCTATATAAAAAATAAATAAATCCTTTGTGTCAAGACAATGAAGAACAAAATGGTCAAAGCACTCAGATCACCGAATCCTCCAAAAGGAAAATTCGGGCTGTTAAAAATTGTTGTTTCTTCTACAAATAACACATAGACGTGGATCTTCAGTGCCGGACTTTTATTAACATACAGAAAAGACGAAAATGAAATACAAGCTCAAGCAAACAGCGTTTTAAGCTGGGCATTCACGAGAAGGCTAGATAAGCCAGTTGTTCTAAGACCGTTTTTTTTGCCACCCATTTTAGTCGAAAAATTAGGCAAAGCATTCACCGATGTTCCAAAGTTTGTTTTGAGAGAAGGTTCAGTCGCACAATTTTTCTCACCCGATTCTCCTCTTCCCCCACACGGGGGATTTCGAGTTCCATTTCTACCCTCGACATGAGGTCCCAATCTAGGCAGAACTATTGTTTTCCCGCTAGCCTCGCAGCGAGGTCCACAAAAGACCATCCGACCATTCCAATCAGACTTCAAACTATTCTGAATTCCGACCCTTCCGTTCCGCTATGCTAATTTTCACCTTGATGATTGGTTTTTACTTCCCGAGTTCCAAAAATTCAAGATTGGAAGAGTGGTGAATGTCCCGCTTTACAATTACGACCGTCGCACACACCGAGCAACATGGCAACCGTCTTAAAGAAGGTTGCAGGTCGCTCTTTCGGCTTTACCGTTACTTTCACTATTGCATGGAATAGTTTTTTCGTGAAATATACCAGAATAACCACGATAAGTTTTAAGTTGCTCATTCACAAATTCTAAACCATTGTCAGTTCTCAATTTTTTTTATCCTTTTATCGTTTAGATTTTCATACTTAGCTTTAAATTAAGAAAATATATCAAACACTACATTTTCATTTTTCAAGAAATAAGTAAAATACATCCCAGAAAAATCAGTTTTGTACAGTTTGAATAAGACTACACAGATCAGCATGAACGAAATCAAGATTTATGAAACTTTCATTTATTTCGACATTAGAATGAGTTTTTCTGGTTATCTTACTTATGTCACATATAAATTCTTTAATATCACCAATACCAATATAGTTTTCATTTTAAGCATATATTTAGGATTTGAATGTCATAGTCTGTTATAGCAAACCTCATAAATCAGACTGATCAGAAAAACAAAACTCAAAATTATACAATGGTTCCAAATATAGCAATAATCTATTGTCATTTTTAAATACTTTAGTAACTAACTTATTATCTTTATAATATATCATTATACAACTATTATCCGATTTAATTTTACAACCATTAAACATGTTACAGACAATAAATTATATCTTAGTTGAGGAACTCGACTAACAATTAATTGTTAAATTTATAGGAATACTATACTTTATACTCACAGATATTGCTTTTACGGTTTAGAATCTTCCACAGATAATTTTTGAATCTTTTCCTGCTACAATTTTTTTCTAAATATAGCTACCATGTGGCGCCCTGGTAGAGTATCAAAATATAATTAAATTAACCAAGTGTATAAAATTTCAAAAATCTATCGCATCAGGAAGTGAGTGAAATATCAATTACAAAATTCCATCTTTACAAACATTAAACATATGAAGTTTAATAAAAATGTGTAATAAGCTTTTGGCAAAGTAAAAAGATTTACTTAAAGCTATAAAAAAACCCACAAAAACTTATTACCTTGTCTAAAGTGAGAGGTTTAACAAATAATTAAACTTCTCGATCATCGCTTGCAATTTTTCATTAAAATTTATCATCTCAAACTCCAGCACTTAATTATTTTTGCTTCCCACAGCGAAGAAAATCAAAGTAACTGTTGAAAAATAGAATGTCATACGATTTCACTCTTAAAAAATATAGGAAGAGTTTCATTTTAATACACCCACTTATTTTCAAATTATTATGCCCGACTTAGAGTTTGATTATTTCAATAATATGAAGAGCTAAATATAACTATTTTAATTAAGAATTGTTCTTACGATTAGAAAAGAGTTTTTGTTGTGTGTAAGGATATGTCGGGAAAAAAATAACAATTTTGCAAGGATTTTAATAAAAGGAGATGCTTGCTAAGATAACATATCAGAAAAAATTTTTGAGTTTCATAGGCGTTATAAATATTTTATGATTTTCGTTATATATGCTGGTTCTGAAAAATTATATAACTTTATTCAATTGTTTCAATATTGATAGTTATCCTTCAGACTTTGAAAGATAAATGCTTAATATGCATAAAACATTTCATTTCAAAGCTTTTACATTATCATAATAGTGACTTTTAATTAATCTGCAACTTCTAACTGAAAAAAACTTCTCATAGTCTCACTAGATGGCGCCAGGAATACATGCAGTAGTAGATGGCCTAAAAGGAATTTGTTTTTTATCAGTTCCACGCCATTTTGAAAATGTCGCCCAAAGTGTCATATTCAACCGAAGATAGTATATTTATTGTTAAGAATTGGTATTTAAGTGGAGAAAATGCCTCACTATTGCTACGGAAGTGGTCTGCAACATTCAGAAACCTATCAATACACAAACAGTTATCCTGGTGCATTGTATTGGCGACCGTATTCACCAGATCTTAATTCATGTGATTCCTTTCTTTGGGATCATATGAAAGATTTGGTGTATAAGAAGAAGCCGACAGACCTTATTAGCATCAAAAGGTCCATAACTTACTCATTTGGAAGCATTAAAAAAAACCCTCTTGAACTTGTAATTGACAACTTTGTGACTACTTTGCGCTATTGTATCACCTCTGACGGTTATCACTTCGAAAACATTCTGCATTAAAATCTTTTCAGCGTTCTTTTCAATAAAAAAAGGTTTGTAGCGCTATCTGCAACAACTCAAGAATTATTTCAGTTACAACTTGTAGGTTAATTAAAAGTCACCCTGTAAATGTGGTCCAGGATAAAGTTTTGATTAAAACTGTAATGCGATTTAATTGCTTTCAATAAGAGTACTTACGAAAAATATCTGAAGTAATACAAAATTTAAAATAATTTTTTCATAAAAAATGTAATTTTATTAGTGTGTTAAAAAGTAGAGTTTCCTTTAATCTAATTATTTCTACTCTTTAGTCCCTAATTGACAATGTTTTATTATTATAATTTTAGGATGTTGAAATCCATTTATCTCAATTTCACTCTTTGTATGAATTAAAAATGTAATTAAAAGAACAATGTCTGGGAGTTCAAACAGGTGCCAAAACTTCAAAACTCCAGCACATCACAAAATGAGTCAAACATTTTGCAAATTCTAGATTGAAATTACAAAATTCTATCTTTACAAACACGAAATAAGTCAAATAAAATAAAATTTAATAAATTTAATCAAAATAAAAAAAATGCAGGAAGGTGCTGTACCTCGGCCACTTTTTTCTTCATTTGAAAAAGCAAGTGGTCAAATCAAGCCTGAAACCGAAAATTTTGTGTGCTTTAGAAACAACAGGAAATAAGCTTTCTAATCCCCTTTAGTATTACTTCCAATATTTTTCCTATCTTGAATAAATGTAAGGAAAAGAGAATAATCGGGTCTTAGTTGTTTTTATTTATTTAAAGGCTCGTCGTAGCATAATTCATATTTTTACTATCACGAACTTTATGTTTGACGAATTTAATACTTTTTTGTTCGCAGACAAACCTTCGTCACATTTTATCTAAAGTTTATTCCTCAATTACCAACAACATACACAAATTTCATCTGAGGATGAAGAAGTATCATTTTGCAAATTTTCGTAACACCGAATCGTGACCCATCTTCCCAATTTCTGTTGGCTTCATGAAAATGAGCCTGATTTATCCGAAAAAAATTCGATCTTTTTTCAATCTACGCTATATGACCTTGATTCTGGCAAGTAATAACTACTGTAATGTTTTTGTATTAAATATCATTTTCTCACTTTTAAATCATTTTTTGTGATCTCGCTTTCTTCCTTGGTTTCATTATAAAGTAACGTGATACCCAGCGTCTTTGCATTTTTTTCCAATCAGCCATACTATGAGGAAAAAGGGTCCGGATGGTATCCACATGTTCAAATTTGGTTCGTCTTTTTAATCACCCTGTATGTGAAAAATTATCAAAAGTTCGGAATTAAAGATACAAAAATTAGAAACCGTTAGCGTAAAAAGTAATTTTGGATATTTTATAAGATTTTGATTTCAGTAACACATCGTTAATTTTTTTGCCACATATTTTAAGCGACTTTCTTATGTGGAAGTATAGGGTAAAGTCACGGGGAATGCACTCTCGAGGTTTTAAAATGCCATATGACTAAAGACTCTATCAATGAAGAATTTCATTCCTTTTTCCAATAAAAAAATTTATATTTCAAGGATATCTTATCTTTAATATTTTTCAAATACTAAAATTAGTAAGAGTAATTAAACTAAATTAAAGTAAAAATGCGAAAAAAAAATTTAAAAAGTGGAATCAAAAAACAAAAATTACAAACATAAGACCAAAAAATGCCAATAGTGGAAGAACAAATGAAAAATATAGTTACGAAAATCATTCGGTGTGTGTACGGTAAAAACAGTCCAACAAACAGGATAATGGAGAACGACGCTTTATTTTCGAATATTCCGGAAAACACGAAGCACAGATAACAAGGAAAACAGCACTTGCACAAATTACAGACACGAGCAGACAGAAAATCACTTATAATGATAGCACGAACAATAGCGCTCAGCGTCAAACAGCTGACCAAGTTGCAATGCGAGCAAGACTCCAAAGAGATTCTTCGAACTCCGAAGATGTTCAAAGACGATAGTCTCATCTCAGCAACTCCGGGTTTATACAACTTTTCTGACAGGATGTGATGTCACACAGAATCATCTAATAAATTCTGTATATCTTCGCCCCTAATAAAGATATCGAGAAAATTCTAGCGTTTTTGAGAACTTTTTGTCGCAAAATTTTGTCATATTTGTCGCCAAGTCGGGGGTGGTTGGCCTCCATTCCTCGATAGGCAGTAAGAACCTCTGTAAATTTCTTTTTCCAACCATAAGACTAACATTGTGGTAAAGCGACATTACATGCCCGTAACAATATTAAAAATAAATATTAAAACACATCGTATCATCATCGCAAATGCAGCTGCAGCCAGCTGCTTTGTGTGACTCTTGATACAATGCAAAGCCAGGTTCCTCTATCTAGTTTTAGTTTGTTCTATTATTTTTAATTTTTCTACTTATCATGTACGCAAATTTACAGAATGGATAATGGATAGAAATATTTATTTTTTCGACAGTATCTAGTGCCAGAACATTTTGCTATGCAGATTTTCAGCATAATGGCGAACACGTTTCCCTCCTCTTTTTTTGCAACTTCTAGAAACTGGGGTAAATAGAAACTGTACATAGATTGATTGTCTGGAATTCAGCAGCGACAAAACACATTAGAAACCAATAAACTCTAGTATTTTAACCCACTTTTAGCACATTCTTGAGAATTCAAGAACGCAGTGAAACTGTCTTCAAATGAATTTTGGAAATGCTAAAGATCTAGGTACGGCAGAACCATAACCATAATGCAGTAGACTCCCATATAAAGCGGTTAGAAACGTGCGCTTTATATTAATAGGCATTGCAGAAAATCGTTCAGCACAGCAAATATATTTACATTATACTGCTATGTGGATAAATTTCCCGTACAGCGAAATTTCCATTAGTGCCTTTTCATACAACGCGCGACTTATTAACCCGTTATACGAGAGAATACTGCACTAACTAATAAATGGGATTGTTTTCATTGATTTTGTTTATTTTTTGTTGACAAGTTGATAATATTCCTGGCAGAGACAGTTTGATGCGTAAGACCTCTATATTGCCTAGAATTCAACAGAAACAGAAAAATTACAATAAAAGCTAAAGAGTACTAGATTTTTTATACTTACTTTTTCTACATTATTTATTATTCAAGAATGCAATGAATTTTTGTATTAAAATTTTGTCTGCAATTCAATTTTGGGCATGTGAAGGACTTAAGTACGACATAATACTAACTGACAAACGAAATTGTTTCCATTAATTTATTTCCTTTCTGTCGTACTTAAGTCCTTCATTTAATGATATTCCATGCAGAAACATGCATTCTCCATTCAAATGTTCTTTAAAGAGTATATACGTAGTTGAATTGATAAAATTTTAACTAAAGCCATTCAAAAGTTCTTCACTTTTAAAAGTGTAAGGAAGCAACAAATTTTAGTGAAATCAGCATCAAAATTTTTCTTATATTTTCCTTTTTAAATGTAGGACTATTCAGTGGCGGCTCATGTTGTTTAATGTTGGGGGTGCTGTCCTATCTGCTCATCTTTAATCCTTCACTGCGCTGTAATGTATATTTGAACCACTTGCATATTTTGGCTTTTTTCATTAACTTTAAGTAGTTTTATATTTAATGAATAATTAATAACATCTTTTCTTCAAATAGGTAAGTATTTTAATAAACTAATTTTAATAAAAAAAAATTTAACCCGATATTTGTTTTTTCGTTTCGTTTTCTGTATTCTATACTACATAGTACAGAAATAAACTAAATTTCTGATTAAGTAACGAGGAAAATGTTATAATATAACTAATATAAACAGAAGTGTAAGCGAATACTATTTATTAGTATAATTAAAAATTATTTAAAAATAAAATCTATTCTTGTTTTGTTTTTAGCGAAAGAACAAAAACATTAACCTTGATGCTTGTGCGACGATTTAAAAGATTTGTATCCATTGAAATGAAAACAGCTACATATAATAGTAGATTCATATTGTCTGCATCAGATAATATTTTATTCTTTTTTTAACTTTAGAAAAGCTGAATTCAAACTCTAATGTATTATGTAGTAACGGGAATTGTCAAGAGGAGAAAAAAAAATGATAAATTTATTCTATTGCATCTATCTAAAAGTTGGCTGCGATAATTTAAATTTTGAATATACTTATCAATACTTCTTAAGAAATTCTGTTCCTTGAAGCGAAACGTGTTTTATTCAAAATTGAGGCTTCTTAAACTATGAATCAAAATCCCAAATAGAAAGGTATAGGATATTAGGGTTCACGAAAAATTTGAAAATATATTTGTATCACGAAAAATTTCTATTATGTATTTTATCAGCATTTATAACTAAAAATCATCAAAACATCTTTTGGATTGCAAGAAATTCCATTGCTATAAAAAAAAATTTTTCAATTAAATTTTTTATTTATCATTAATTATCTTTCAGTTCTTTATTATTTTTTTTCAAAGTTTTCACGCAAAAAAAAATATTCCGCGCGAGAAAACTTTTAAAACTCCTTTTCTGACGCAACAGGAACTGTCGAATTCGACAGTTCCCTTTCAGCTTAAAATTATGGTAGAGAAAGGTAGGAAAAGCCTTCGCTGGGTGAATGCGCATGCGTGAAAGGCCGAATTCGGTGCTGCAAGGATCGAGTTCTCGTTTGAATTGTTACGTTCTCCTTTGCGCTTCTTCTACGGGTAGTGAAAAAATAAGATAGGGAATTCGTTTTCTGCGTAGGTGTTTCTCCGCGTTACATTTGAATATCGTAATCGTTTAATACAAAATTGCGTTAGATTGTTGATAAATTTAAATATTAAATGCGAAATAAAATAAATTGATTAACTTTACACCATGGAAAAGGTTGAGGGTGCTGCAGTCCCGCAGTCCCTACACACGAGCCGCCCCTGGGGCTACTTATCGTTATTTATGTGCTAATTTCATTTAGTTATTGTAATGTTCCGTTTTGAAGCGACTCGAGGGATATTTGTACGGGCCTAATGTTGCTGATCCATCGTCAGATTTCAAGGACGACGACTGAGCTGGCACCCTCCTCTCCAAATTTCCAAGACACATCGGCTGGACGTTTGATCCTCGGCTTCAGATTTCACTTGCACCAGGATCGCATAAGCGGAGAATCCTTAGTGAAATCGGATTTCGGACGTTGAATTTATCCGGTCGGATTGATTGTGATTTTCATCCTGCTAATTATGTTAAATACTTGAGAATCAATCCAAATGCTTGTTGGAAAAAGCGCATTGTAATTTACATACAGCATTACAACAACGTTGCCGGCCAAATTGTTCGCTGTAAATTTAATTAAAAACAGTTTTTTAAAACACATTTTTATTAGTGAACAAGACAGCAGAGATTTTTTATTATAATTATTATTCTCTTCTTAATATTGAGGACAATTTTTCCCATACTCACTACCAGGTGCCGCCACTGGTACTGAATCGGAATTTACTTTAAGTGATGATTAACTGATAATTAAGTTCCGAAAATATTAAAATAGCATATTATCAACGATAACAAATAATGACACAAAATTTCAAATGCTAGCACATCAGGAAGTGAGTGAAGAATTGATTACAAAATTCCATTTTTACAAACATGAAACAAATCAAGTTAAATAAAAGTGTATGATAATTGAGACACAAATTTCTCGATCTGAGAGAAGAAGGTTACAGAATAATTTGGATTCTTTTCCGTGAGGTGCTCCGAAAGCATACGCACAACTGTTGCAAAACTAAAGTGAACGCAAGTCCAAAAACATTCGATAGTCATAAACGATAGTTTTTCAATTAGATCAGGTATATAAAGAGACGCTAATTCCAATTCAAACCTATTGATTAAGTTGCGAAGGTTGTCAAGATCCGCCCTTTCTTGTGAACGAATGTGAAGCAGAAGAGTGAATAACAGTTGATTTAAATTGGAAATGAAGTCCGAATCATAATATATATATATATATATATGAATGATGTGAATATATATATATATATATTCACATCGAAGAATCCGGATTATTATCAGAAAGAAACCAGATGCGCCATAAGGCAGACTAATGCAATTGTCACGATAGCCCCAAAGCCATGTACATGAGCAAAATAATAAGAATCTTTTTATTAAAGAAAGGTGTTCTACTGAAGGAATTTAAAGTTGTTTATTTTTTAAGTTTAAATGCATTTACATAATATAGTTCATGAAAAATGACTTCTTCCCTATTATAAACTATTTATAATGTTTAGTATCACGGCTAGGGGGCATATTCAAAACCTGATTCAAGATTTAAACACAGCAGTTTGAGACACTGGTATCTCTTCGCTTGAATTAAATAAAAAAGTTAGAGAAGAAATTTTATGTAACCAGACATCTAATTTCCAGTCCATTTTGGCTCTATTTGCGATCACAGATTTATAGATTAGAATTATTATAATTTTATTCATATATTCCATCTATTTTTAGTTATAGTTAAATATCAAAAATTTGTAAATATCATAGGTTTTTGGTAATGCAGCATTAGTTATTTAGATTAGGATTGTCATATTTTATTCAATCATTTTAGTTTCGTGAAGTAGTTCAGATCTTTGATTAGACAGTTTTTCATTTTATTATCTTATGTATTTGGCTTCTCTAGTGTTAGTTTTGTCATATTTTTTAAGTGTTCGCTAGTTTATTTTGATGTGAAATTAAGCTTCTCTTATAAATACCTTAAATATATTAAAATAACATCGAATGTACGCAGTATGTACTTTTCATTGCTTATCCGTATCTCTTATTCGATGTGGTCGAAAAAATCATTTATAATTTGGACTTATAAGTTAATTTCATTATTCAAGCCAGTGAAAATATTAACCCTGAACCGGATTCTCTTATTATATTAGGTTTGACGCAATTCACATCAAGTTTGACTTCATAATTTTATGTTATCCTGTAAGACTTTGGAGTTTTTATCTATCTTTTCCACGTGTGCAGTCAGTAAAGTGTTTTTTTTATATTTGGTCCTGATGCCACACTATGTACCGTAGATGTCGCGGTAGTGTTCTAATTTATTAAAATATTTTCTACTTTCAATGTTACGGACGCAATCCCCAATATTCCAGTTTCATACAGCAGTGATACGAAAAGTCTTAAGAAACTAGTAATGTTGTTAACCTTCCAAGAAGTGGTAACTGCAAACCGTGTTACCCCCGTCACACCGAAGCACCCTGGTTACTGAATGACAGCCGCTGCAATATCTCGAGTACTGAGGCCGGAGTCCTAGCATAAACCACCTGGTCACGGCCCGACACTTCCCGAAGGAGATACGTACTATTACTCGAGGTAAGTAACACAACCCCCACCATTATTATACCCTCAAAAGAAGCGAGTACCCGCTTATTTACCCGGCGGCCACTCAGCCGTGAACTCGCGGTGCTCCCCCAGAGTCCAAGAAGCGGTAAGCATAGAATGAGTGATGCAAATGTGGGCCTCGTTCGTCGCAGGCCCTGCAAACAGATAGATATACCAGACGTGCAAAATTTGCAAATGAGATTCTCAACAACGATTAATTAAATAATGCTTATTTCTCTAATGAATCAATCTTCTCTGTCACTGGAAAGGTAAATATGCACGCCATCCATATCTAGGAATCAGAGAATCCTACAGAAAGAGGTGCTCATTGAAATTTAATAAGATAACTGGTCTTATTACAAACTCGATCACGGCACAATAAAACTTCGATTAACCGTTACTCGTTTAACCGCCAGTTTCTGTTATGCTTCATCGTCTAAAAAATATCAACATACATCTTTAAAAATGTCCATGAATTACTTTTACACCCTTTTGTATAAAGCAGGTAGCGACTGTGCTGTATGATGGCGGAAGTATCGAATCGTCGAAGGCGAAGGAGTTGGCATAGATCTTGCGCGCCAAACCCATCACTAATCAATCGATACTGTATTATAGCATTACAATACATTTCTGTAGTTTAGTACTTTTATACTGAAGTTTATATTGATCGTTTTGTGAAATTAAACACAGTACGTAGGGGAAAGTGGGGTAAAACCGTGTAGCTAAGTTTTGAAGGCTTGTTGGAGCTAAAATATTCGACAAAGAGCTTGTCAAATTTTATTAAATATTCATTGTTTAACAGAGTACAATATATCTTTCCAGAAAAGTCACAGTTTCATTACTTTTTTATTAATGACTTTTTATATAAAAAAGTCAAACTACCACGTTTTACCCCATTAGTGGGGTAAAACTGGGTACACATGTTAACGTGATGGGAAATTAAGAAAACTTGATTTTCAGCGGAAAAGTTGCAATCGTTTTTATTTTATATGACAACTAGCAGTACGCGCACGGCGATGCCCGTGGAATCAGGACTTCAACAAAATAAAAAAAAGCCCACATACAATTGCATAAATGAAAGTTTTAAAAACTAAATCAAAACAGAAATATATATATATTATTGAGTTGGTCCGCCTCCTTTTCCTCTCGACCGAGTACCGTTAAATCCAAATAATGTTAAAAAATTACAATATGATATTTATTACACCGCGAGCAAAGTATGAAAGCCAAAGAAATAAGTTAAGATACGCTTAAAAATAATAATCGAAGTCATGGAGTAAATACATCATCTCCTCGCAGAACGCGAAAGTAATGACGTCACCCTGGCCCTTCAGCCAATGAAATTGCCCGCAACGTTCCGGAGACTGTCGTGGGCGGAAGCTTCGCTAGAGGAAACATATCGTTCAACTATCAGGAAAAAATTAATTTTAAAAAAACTAAAAAAGATATTTTAACCATTCTCGTTTTAAATCCGACAGAACCGTTGCAGTTATAAGCTGAAAAAAATTGAAAATAATAGTGTTATTAGAAAGTCGGATGCAACAAATTAAAAAACAGAACCAACATTTAGGTGCAAAACTGACTGATTTTTAAAAAATTCTCAAAATTCAGTAATTTAAGATAGAAATTCAAAACTAACTTCATTAGAACGGAAATCGCGTGCTCTTTCCGATGGTCTATCTATTTTTGTCGTACAATTATTTGAAACCATTCTAATGAGAAATTAGTGCGAAAAATCAACCAAAACAACACAAAACATTAAATAAAAAAAATTCTAGATTAAAATTTAAAATTTCGGCTTCGAGGTGCACTCAGTCACCATTACGACTATCTGTGTGCCAAATTTCATGGCTGTAAGTGCGATAGATTCGTCTGAACATCGCAGACAAACACACACACACACACGCACACACACACACACACAAACATTGCCTTTTATAAGTATAGATTTAAAAATATTAGATACAAAATTCACATGTAAAGCACATTTCTTCCTCCGCGCCACTGCAACTGTCTTAGCATTATATTAACCATTCTTCTTCATTTAAATTAGAAAATCCATCATTAAAACAGAAACAATCAACGTCTGATGTGTTTTTATCGTTTTCATCGGAAGAATCATCAATACTGACTGTCCGGGCCTTACGCCATTTGGAGTACCCGGTTTTACACCGAGTGCAGAGGTCATCGAAAACGAAATAGATCAGCACAATTATTGGAGTAAACCCTTATTGCTTGATAGGGTATAAATCCTTAGTAAACGTATAATAAGCTGGACTAAAACTGGTTTTTAAAAGTGTAATGATTTTAAAGTAGGAAGAGTTTAAAATCAAATGAAAATTAAAGAGTTGACGTCTTAAAACAAATAAATCTTCACCGAAGCAATGAATTCAACAGCTGCAACACGCCACTGTGACTGTTCCTTTTTCTTGTCTAGTAGTGTGTAATTCAGTATCGGTCCGCTAGAAAGAAGAACTAATATGGCCAGAATGTGGGTACCCGGTTTTACCCCACTCTCCTCTATGTATTATTCACTTTTGCAGGGTTTTATCTTCATTTCCGTTCCAAGCCAACAATGAAATCACTTTATTGTACATTTGTATTAAAATATATCTCTAATCCGCCTATTCGGTTATCCGTCACCGCGTTGGACCGGTCAGTGACGGTTAATCGAAGTTTTACTGTGTTTACAATTTACATAAAAGACGTATCGTCAGTATTCTGCTATAAGTGAGCAAGTCAGAAGGGGAAAAAAGTTGTGTTCCTGTTATTTTGAATTTGATTTCCGTAACAGGAAAATTCCCGCCTATCAATATAATACGAGTCATAATATTGTATACTGACTGCATATTGAAATATACAGGATTTTTCCTATTGCAAAGGTGATATTTTAAAACAAGAACACCTTAACTCATTTTTTTTTTCTTCTGACTTGGTCACTTCCAGCAGTATACCGACTGCGGGTCAGTTACAATAATTATTGAGTAATACATTTTCGCTATTAGGAAAAGATCTTGTTCTCATAATGTATAATAACAGTTTTATGTTAACCGTTTGTTTTCAGGGTTTTTAATTTCTTCGAACAGGTAATATACGGGATTTTTCCTATTGCAGAGGTGAAATTTTAAAACAACAAAAACACCATAACTCATTTTTTTCTTTTGACTTGGTCACTTCCAACAGTATACCGACTGCGGGTCAATTACAATAATTATTGAGTAATACATTTTCGCTATTTGGAAAAGATCTTGTTCTCATAATGTATAATACCGTTTTATGTTAACCGTTTGTTTTCAGGGTTTTTAATTTCTTCGAAGAACAGGTAATAAAATATTAGAGCATCTTTTAGTTTATTCACGTTTGCTTGCATACAAATAATGTATTCAGCATCTGCACGACTTTTTGTGAAGATTTGTCAGGAAACGCCTTCAGCAAGAAATCACCTGTCATAACTGTCATCACATTCATATCTATAAATGCGTCTGGCCGAATCGCAGATCAAACAACTTTACAGAACCTTAAAAAAATCTAGAGGAAAAATAAAAAACAAAACAAGGAACGATAAAACGTGTTTCCTAACTTCTTAAGATGGATTGTTAGATTGTCTCCAAAAATCTGTCAAGCCCACTATCCTCAGATAATGCGTGAAAACACTCAGGTGTCTGTCGAAAAGCTGGCTGAAATCTGTCTCAAATCACATATTTCTCGGTGACTTCAGCTACGCGATCGAAATAAATTAACTTATCGTGGTGAAATATCGTAGCTCCCACGTTTAGGGATATCTTAATATAGATCGCGAAATGTTTGAGGTGAAATTTCAAACTTCCTTCTGATATATCATATTTCTTGCACAAATTTTAATTATTGACTTTTAATACCATTTAGGAAATATTTGGGGACACAATTCAATCATGTGTCGCATACCTATAGAAACTCAAAATGTTAGAATTATGACTAATTATGATTAAATTAATTTCTTTTATTAAATGATTTCATTTTCTCATCCCATGCTTTTCGTTTAATCAAATGATTCAAATAATGATGCCAATAATAAAGATTACCATTTAACTGATCCATGGATGAATTATTAATCGTTTTTATTATATTTTTGCTACCGAAATGGTAGCAATCAAAGTAACGGTTAATTATTCCAAAAGAAGGAAAATCGCTAAAGCTAATTTTATTTCAGATTCAAGATCATTTTTGGTTTCAATAGAGTTATTAGAAGAAAACAGGAAATTTTTTCTGGTCTAAGGCCCATGCTGGTAACATAGGAAATAAGAAAGCCAATTAGTTTTCTAAGACAGCCATCAAAAAGTAAGAAACTGATTTTCATTTTTGTAAGGCAAACTACTTAGGAAAACGGAAATGAGAAAAAAATATTTGCAAAACTGGCAAACATTGTGAAATAATTCAAGCAAAGGTACACAAGTTAAAAGTTATATGAATAGGTGGATGAAAAAAGAGCTACTTTTACTGAAGTTTCAAGTCAAGAAGCAATTTAAGTCTACCAAAACAAGGGATTAAACCAAGCAAGCAAACTTACCAAGACAAGAATTCTTTCTCAAGAGTCCCTAGTGCTTCTGCAAGAAAAGATGAAGGCACTGAGAAGCATACTATCTTTAAATGTGAAAGATAGCAAGTCATCAGACACACTTAACTGTTTAACAACGACCCTGTTTTCCTCGCCGTTCTGATCTAGCATCTGATCGCCCGACACCGGCCGAACCGTCATTACAGGGTTTTAAATTAATAGTCTCTCCATGAAGGAACTTCTGAAGGATAGGCAATCAAAAGAATGTATGCAATTGAATATTGAAAATATTCCAGCTCTGGAAAATGCAAGTTAAGGAGGAAATAAAAAAAGGTTTGTGGCTTGAAAAAACATTTCACCTAGGATTATTTTTTTAATCTTTAAAAATGTTTCTAAATTAGATATATAAATTTTGTTGATTATTTTCTCTCGTAATTTCATAGTTTTACATATTTTTATTTATTTCCTCAATTAGTAGGTGCTTTGTATTTGCCACTATATATTATTACAGAAGGAAACCAAATTTATTGCTCTCCTTCTTTGGAACGATATGACGAATTGGTATGCAGTGCTAATGTGTTAAATGTTTAGCAAAATTTTCCTTTCTTCCATCTCCCTTTTTATTATCTAAGTTCTTCAATAACTGCAGTTGATATGTATATATTGATTTCTTATGCAGAAAACCCTGTTTATAACGATATTGTTTTGACCTAAAAAATATTGTTAAAGGCAGGTTATCGTTATATACAGGTTGAACATTTTCGCATCCAATATTTATGTACCTGTACATTTTTTATTATAATAATTAGTTCCATTGCGCGTATTGATTCATCTCTTACAAATACTCGCTGATATAAAATGATATTTTATAAACTTTAAATTATTTGGCCACTTTTTTAAGAACTTCAAAGTGAGAATTTTAATAAAAAAATCGAATAACAATGAAAATATGAATGAAAGGAAGATGTGAGCATAATTTTTTATAATAAAATTACAAAATATAATCTATAAATAGCACGCGAAAATAGAGACAACAAACACCTGTGGACATTCCAATCGCTAGCCCCTCCCGATCCCCCTGTTATAACACACTCTGGTTTCTAACCTCTTCCCCCAATTCTGCTGCTATCTCACATTCTGGACCACGTTTTGTCTTTTTTCCAGGAAAGAAAAAAATGGCATTGTATTGTCACCAGCTTTCTAAAGACCGCTGCAGCTTTGTCGGGTAAATCGCTAACTGAAAAGAACCGGGGAAGCGATAAGCGGCTTGAACTGCAGTGATAACAGTTAGACATTGCACATGCACATCCCCCCAGAGCAAGAGTATCGCTAATGGCTTGCTGACACTTTTGGTTAACATTTTCCCCTCCAATCGCAAACGTGTCGAACGTTAGCAACGATCTTCCTCTGCGGTAGAAACATGTACAATGTCTAACTGCTACTATCACTGCACTTCCAGCTGCCAATCGATTTCTCCTGCATTTTGTTGCTAATTGTTTGTTCGACACAAATCAGACGTGTTAAGAAGTAAAATTATCGTTATAGACAGATGCATCTAAAAGTGATAATTTTTGTAGGGAGGTTCAGAATACAGTGAGTAAAAAGAAATTCCGCCAGGACCAAAGAAAATATCGTTATAGGCAGTTTTATCGTTATAGACAATATCATTATATACAGGTTTCTCTGTATTGCTACTGTATGGCCTTCTTTCTTGCAACGTTTTCACTATTTTATTGGAATACTCGTACCTATATGCTGGCTACATTTATTTTTGTGTATTTTTTGAAATTGCTGTATTGCATTGTATTATTTTCTAGCTATCTTTATTCTCTTTTCTTTTCTATATTATTGTTATTATTATTTTGATTTTTTTGTAATGTTGTTCTGTAATTAAGCAGGAAATTGTGTATAAGAGAGTGAATATTGATTGTTAACTTCAGTACTTTCGTAACAAAGATTGCTTAATTTCAGAATATATTTTCTGAAACATCATAACTTTAGTTACATATGGTCAATTTCATTTTGTTAAATGGAACTGAGCGGGGTATTTCCCTGTACAGAAAAAATGATTTTATCGTCAGTGATACTATTCCTATAGAATAGAAATAATGAAAATATTTTAAATAATTTTATTTATTTGTCGCCTAGTTGCTATTCACAACATTTAATTAAATGTTTTGTCTTTATTCAAAAATTATCAATAACTTATGGAAAAAATGGTTTTCGACGGATTTTAAAAATCTTTCAGTACAGACTGTAATTTAAACCGTGATTTAAAAATTGTTAAATGAGTTTTTTTATTCTCATCTTAACTGAAAAACTTACAGACGATAAGAGAATTTTGCGTATAATTCTATTTTTGTATTTAATACAAAAGTATTTTTGCATTAAAAATATTGTATATATTTTTGAAGTATACATTTATTTACATGCACGTTGGCACTTCATCTAGTGCTAAAATTAAATATATTTTTACCTTCTCGCATATAACGTTTGCACCACGATATGAGCTGTGATAACTGTAACCTATGTTACGTTATTTTTTTCGAAATTTTTCTAATTATCCTTATATATGACGATGCTCATTAATAATTATTGAAATAATATATATTAATAAAATTGATACATTAGGTCTTACAAATGCTCTGAAAAAAACCAAATTGATATAAGTTGTTTTATTACAACTTTATTGTGTTGAAATCTTTAAAGTTGTTTTTCTCAGTTTGCTTTCTTCCAAAATTGTGTCTGCTACAAAATGCTAAAAGTCAATCCCATTTTATTCTAATTACTTGAAATTTTTCTGTTCACTCACAAATACATGCTTAATAGAATCAGGGATGGATTTGTAAAAATGTTGATAAGAAATTTTTTAAAAAATGTACAAAAGTGAAAAAATTCTGATATTTTCCAAAAATTTTCACAAAATTTTGATCAAGTTCTTTTTTCTCAGAAACTAATCTATATATCAAATATCCGATCCTTATTTCTGTTAAGTACATTGAGAAGTCCCTTTGAAAAATATTTGGGGAAAAATATTAAAAATTGTATGAGAAGAAACGTGTAAAAAAAGGCTTAATTTTTAAAAAAAATTTAAAATTTTTAAATTTGTAACTTTTGAAAACGAAAAATATTTTAGAAATTTAAATTTCTGCACAGTTTACATCTATCTATTACAAAATTAAAAAAGTTTGATTAAAATTGTGGGAAAAAATTTGGGGGGGGGCAAGTCCCCTTAATCATGTCTTTACCTGTTTTTAATCATTAGTTTAATTGAAAGTTGTTCAAGCTTTTTAATAAATGAATACTTGTTAAAGCTAATGAACCTTCTTGTTTCCCATCACCGCTGCCTTCTGACAGTGAGTAATTGTTCACGTGTTCAAACCATCCGAACACATACTCATTGTGCCCTCCGGTGGGACTAATGAAATAATAACCGTAAAACGTGTTACCTCTGACCTGCCTAGGCATCCAGGGATCTGTGAATGACAGTCGCTACAATAGCTCAACTACTGAGGTCGGAGTCCTAATGGCCGTCATCGGCAACGGCCCGGCCCCTCTCGAAGGAGGTACGTGCTATCACTGGAGAGAGGTAACACAATCCCCACCATTACTATACCCCCAGGAGATATTGAAATAATAAGAAAGATTAAAGTAACGGTTTTGTGGTAAATAAATAAATTATTAATTTTTTATCGATAACAGACATGGAAATATTTGCATCCCGAGTAGAGCCGGGTATAGCAGCTGGTAAGAGATAAAAATATATAAAAATGCTTGAAGGCAATGTGTTGAAGTTTTCATACAGACTCCAAGTTTTTTGTTTCAGTAATCTCATTGCGAAAAACAGGCCTGTGATAAGGTCTGTGTTTCGGGACTGAAAGGGTTCCCAGTTCGAAACCCGATTCCACCTAAGATTCATCGTGTGCATAGGACTTCTGCGCATTAAATCTGACGCTGAGGGTCAAATGTCCTCCCGCTAGTGTGGCTTACTTGAAAGGAAATGGCTATGGAAGTAACTCAAATAGCCATTTGTTTTAGTTTCAAATTCCGACTAAAATCACTATAAAAGGTAGTTGGGTTATCATATGTTAACTCTGTAATTGAAAATAATAAAGGTTTTCTAATTTATCATTAAAACTAAAATCAAGCCACTTCTGTGGTAATAAAAATTCGCATAAAACTTGATCCAACTGAACTGAATTCTCTCCCAATTTTAGCATTGTTTTATATTTTTCAAAAAAAAAATCCCATTTCCCGAATCCCCTACAAAAAATCCATAGGAAACGATTAAGGCTAAACAATAACACTTCATGGCCGATTATTTTGAGTTTTCCACGTTCAGAAAAGGAGACAAGATGGATCACAAATCTGTATTTTATATAAACGTTTCGAAAATAAAGTTCTACAATGATATGCATTTAAATAATGTACAGTAAAACTTCGATTAACCGTCACCGTCCGGTCCAACGCGGTGACGGATAACAGATATATTTTAACCCTCTGACTACAAAGAGTTCTCAAAATCTGAGTACACTTGTATACGGAGGTTTGCTTACTATTTGATCCGGGGAATGGATTCGTCCGTCCTTTACCCCTTTTCTTCTCACTACGTTTGGTGGGAGATTTGAATGGCAGGCCTTTCATCTCTCCAATAAGGGTCCCTGTAATGACCACTCGCCCAACTGCCTTCTCCCTCTTTCGGAACAGCAACCGGCCGAAATCCACCCCACTAGTATAGAAGTTGCATGGCCGGTTACGGCCGGCTTAGGAGTCAGAGTGTTAATACAAATGTACAATAAAGTTATTTTAATGCTGGCTTTTGACAAAAATGGAAATAAAATCATTTGAAAGTGAATAATACACACACATTGTATTTCATTTTACAAATCGATCAATATGAACTTCAATATAAGAGTACAGAAATATACATTAAAAGCTATTTAGACGATGACGGATAACAGAAACTGACGGTTAATCGAAGTTCTACTGTACTCATATTCTTACGTCTTCTTCAGCTTCAAAATGTGTGCAACACAAAAAATGTATGGAACAGTAATTAATAGTTCAAAGGACAGAATTGTTTAAAATATTTACAAGGGAGATTCTCAATCCGTGGCACACAAATAAACAAAGGTGATAATGAGTGGGGCTGAATAACAGAAGGTGAGACTTGAAATAACATGGTTCAAACACTCCCAAAGATGGGTTATTGAGACAAAAAGTAAGAAAAAAACCCTCATATAGAAGTTATGATTTCTCTGTGCAGTGATGTATAATTGCACCACAGCATTTAAAATTATTTTCATTAATTTTGAATAATCTAATAATCAAATTTATCGATTTTTTTATCTGTTAGATTTTAACTTGAATAAGGAACGTTTTAGTAAGGGAATTTTAATTTTAAAAAATTGATTCCGATGAATAATTATTGAAGAATCCATAATTTTAATTAAAGAAAGACGCAAGTTCAAATTAGCATTTTTTTATTACTTTGTTGGCATTTCGTAAATTTTATCATATATATTTACGCAATTGTATTGAAAAATAAAAAAAAAATCGTCCGAAGCTGGGTACACTTCTTAGTTTTCTTTTAAATGATAATTTCAAATTCTAAAATTTATCCTAACGGTAGCAAATAATAATAATAATAATAATGAAATCAAAAAGGGCGAGGAGGAAATGAATAATTTTATTTGATATTAAGAATTTGAAATTCTAAAAGTTAATCGAATGAAGAAAGAAATTTAACCAAAGGCACTGAAAAAGAGCAATAAGAAAATTTGTGAAAAGTTGATTGCCAAATGTTAAAAGCCCGAGAACCGTTGAGCTGCCTGTTTGCAACTCTGTAAATCTCTCATCAGAATGGGATTTAAATCTCAACTACATAAACCACTTCATCACGACTGTTGGATTCTAGCAGGACCAAAGTGGGCGCGGAAGAAGAACATACGATGCTTACTAGTATACCATCTTTATTGCACTCACTTACGTAAACTCATATACGCATACAATAACGAAATCGAGAGTATATATATATACAAGAGAAACGACACAGTGCCCTCTATCGGGCATAACATAAAATTCTTAACACTACCTAACAAACAAATTGAAAAACTCCGCCCAAATCACATCACTTTGAAACCGAAAATATCAACCTTCATTACGACTGTTGGATTCTAGCAAGACCAAAATTGGCGCGGAGGAAGAACATACGGTGCTCACTAGTATACCATCTTTATTGCATACGCTTACGTACGGGTCAATTCTGGTACTCCCGGTTGGGTTAGGAGACGTCAATTTTTCCGCACGTTAACAACGGGAAAAGTGACGTCTCCCAACCCAACCGGGGGTACCAGAATAGACCCCGTAAACTCATATACGCATACAATAACGAAATCGAAAGTATATAAACACAAGAGAAACGACACAGCGCCCTCTATCGGGCATAACATAAAATTCTTAACATTAATTCCTAACAAGCAAATTAAAAAACTCCACCCAAATCGCATCACTTTGAAACCGAAAATCCCTCTACCCTTAAAAATGATCTTTGAAAATGTTTTATCTTTCATTCCCGAAATCAAACTTTGTGATTACGATCAGATCCGGGATAAAAATAAATAGATAAATAAACCAAAATAATAATTTGAAATTCTTAATTCATGGGAGAGAGAGGAACGGGGGGATTTCTCAAAATTGATTGCACGCGGAATGAAAATTTCACGAAAAGTAGAATAACAAATGCTACAACTTTTACAATCCCTAGGTTTGAAACATTTCTTACCCACTTCTTTCCCTTAAAATTTTTATACCCACCCGACTTAATCATTTTTTACAGACATACAATTCCTCACTCTTAAACTCAATATTTCAACAGGTTTTACTTACTATTCCCAAATATTGAATCTTCATATCTCGATCAAAAAAAAAAATCTCAATCATATCCAGAATAACATAAAAAAATTCAATGTAAGAAAATGAACACAATTTATAAGAAAACATCAACATAAAAATCATTAAGATGGCGAGCGATAAAAATATATTCAAAAATTCGACACCAAATGCTAAAAGGTTGAAAATCGCTAAGTATAAAATTTGTAAACCAAACAAATGAACGAAGAAAATTCACAAAAAAACTTTCCAGTTTAGTTTAGTTAGCTTAGTTAAATTTACGTCCCGTTGTGAAGCAACATGAGGGTCAAAAACGTTCCAACCTACTTATATCTCTCATAGAGAGATAACGTTCCTTTTCATAAAAAACATCCTTGATTAAGATTTACTACTCATTATCAAACTTCGAATATAGTACGATAGTGACCAGATCCAGATTAACATACGAAACCAAAAACGAATTTAACTCCAAAATCTATCGGAAGAAGGGCAAAGAATCACAAAATTCACAAAAAAACTCTCATTAGCTTGGGGTACGATACAAACTTATTTTAAAAGTTGGATACTAAGTGCTAAATGATTGATAAATAGTGGGCTAAAAAATTTAAAATCCAATAAAAAAAACAAGAACTTTTTACCCTAGTTATATTTAGATATAGAGAATTTCCCAACACTTAAAAAATGATCTTAAGCAGTTTTTGCTTTTCATGTACAAAGATTGAACCATGCATGATCGCGATCAAAACTAGAATACGCATAAATAAACTGCATTGTTCATTTGAAATTTTAAGGGGAAAAATTTATAAAAAAAATAATTGGATGGAATTTTTTTGAAAAGTTAATACCAACTGAATTAAGGTTGACAACCGCTGGGTTAAAAAAAATCCCCCCCCCCCACACCGACAGAAAAAAAACTTCCCATTCCACTTATATAACTTAGATACAGATAGTCTCCCAATTCTTAAAACTATTCTTTGAACAACACTTTCTTTTCATCTAATCTCGTACAAGCTAAATAAAATCGAGACTAACACTAAAATTAAACCTAGTTAAATGTTTGAATTGTAGAAATTCAACAAACATCATTGGCATGGACCATGACAATTTTTTTTTGAGAAGTTGGGTACCAACTACTAAAAGATTGAAAAAACGCAGAATTAAAAAGAAAAACCAACAAAAAATAAAGAAAATTAAACAACAAATAAAAACTTTTCACCTTAGTTACATCTCTCTGAGATATATAAATCTCCTAAAATATGATACCTTTCTTTGTCAAACAAGATCCTCGTACAAACTCTATAAAATCCAGAAAAGTATAAAAAGAAATCTAGTTAAATATTTGAAACTCCAAAGATCATCGGAGGATGGTCAAATTTCATCAAAAATCATTGTTGAAGGTAATAAAAATTAAAATAATGGTGATCAAAATTATTCGAAAAGTTGGACAACAAGTACTGAAAGGTTGAAAAACTCAGATTTAAATAAAAAGCCCAACAAAATATATTAATACAATAAGAAGAAGAACCGTCCATCCCAGTTACATCACTCTGAAATAGATAATCTCCCTGCTCTTAAAAATGACCCTTGAACAAGTTTTACCTTTCATTGCCATGCATCGAACCTTGCACGATCGCGATCAGATCCAGAATAACACAAAAAGAAACCGAAGAAGACGAATCGTAGGCCAATTTTTCATTTTATTATTTTTTCCTCGAAGGTCGCACCAGGTTTTCTCACATTAATGACGTCACTGGAATGGCGACGACGTCGCATGGCGGCTTCGAGGGAATGCGCTGCTCCGAGAACTCCGCAAAATCGCGCTATATACTCGGAGAGAGAGGATCACAAACTCTTCAGACGATTCCACTTAGTTTTGCCGCCGCCAAACCACGTTGTCCGCACCGCCAGGTGGAGAGCACGTTGCCCGTCGACAGTTACAAAATCGTCGGACTCGGTCATTAACCAAGGTGGATTAGATCTGAGTTATTATACCTGTTGTTATTTTAGGATTAGATCAGAAAGATGTACTGAATGATTTGGGTCATACAGTTCCGAAAGAACACGTGGAGGAAGTTTAACAGGTGGTTAGTTAGTTAGTTCCCATTCCTGGTGTGCTGTTGCTTATCTTGTGTACGGATGGGTGCACAGGATTGATTTGAATAAGAAATTTGATAGTTTTGGATAGTATTAAGTTTTTATGAGATATTTATTGACGGAAGATTAAATATTCATGTCCGGAGGATTAAGAAAACGACTGATGAGATAAAAATATTTAAAATATGAGCTTTATGAGTTTTTTCATTCATTGGAAGTAAATAGTTACATTTTTTTAAAGGTGGATTTTTCCTGTGCTATAAATGTCAGTTAGGAACTTTTTCAACTAAAAAAAATAGAGTTCTTTGGTGAAAATATTTTGAAATATTTGATATGAATAAAAGCTCTAAATCACCCATTCAATCCGAATTTACGCTTTAGATATTATTACCGTTGAAATGGTGATAAATACTTACAGATAAACGTTCATTTGAAAAGAATTATGGGTGGAGTAATTGTTGCCTAGGATATATATCAGTCTAAATTTTTTGCATTATTTAATTAGCATTAAACTATGAAATGATGAATAATAAATGAAATAGCTGGAAGAATTGGGAATTTGTCTGTAATTTATATTTTTGCTTGCACAAATGAACACGGACAATGAGTTTTGTGGAACAAACATTTTGCGGTAATGCATTTGGAAAAATAAACACATTTCAGTTGCTGGCAATTTCCTGTTTACGAATAGCATTTTCCTCTACAGTTTGATACAAAATTTATTTTCGTTCGTTACGCTTTATCCTTGTCACTGAAAATAAAATATTTATGACTGCTGTAAAAGCAGTACAATAATGGAAAAATCGCATTTTAGACAATAAGATCTCGTTGATATATTTGTCCAATGACATCACGATGGAAAGAAAAAGCATAAAAGTTTGATTCGCACTCATTCAACTAAAGAAAAAAATTCTCAGAACATAGACAAAATATTGTGGAAACATCCGATTTTCAAAACGTGTAACCCTGTTAAAGTAAAATGTCATTTTGTCGGAGAGCGTAGTTTATTAATATTTCGTGCTCCTAAATGTATTCATGGAGCCTTAAAAGCTTTTGATGCGTTTCAAAAACCTATTTGCCATTTTTTTCTTGCATTGCAAATAACTCGAAAAGCTTTTAGTTTCGTATTTTTAAAAAGCCGAATTTTGATACTTATGCAAAAGAATATGAATTTTGCTCTGAATTTCCTTCTGTACTAAGACATTAGAAATCTGAATAGGCACATTTGCTAAAAGAACGAGATGAAGTACTTATCTGAAAGTGGATTGTCAAATGCCAGAACGATTTACATTTAAATCCTACGCATCCCGTTGCATTGACTTTACAGCTACCCATAACTGTTAATTTCATCGCAAAAAGCATGAGGCATTAGCATGCGTGTTGGAATATCCAGAACTATGCCGAATCGGAAATACTGGATACAATGGTCTCACTGGTCCATGGCGCAGTTACTGAAACTGGTCACAATGCTTTTTGGTGTTTTTCTGATGAATTGTAGTAACTGTAGAGTGACAGCTGAAACGTTTACCATAGGATACATGACCAACATGCAGGGGCGTACCAACACACAAAAGCAAGGGATAGTGATATCTGGTGCAATCTCTTATGCCCTGGATGTGGTAAACAATAACGCATCGTTTTTGAATGGCCACAAGCTTCGAATGATTTACAACGACACTGAAGGGGATACATTGATTGGAACGTATGTGACCATTCAGCAGTGGCGGGAAGGTGCCATTGCTTTTTTTGGCCCTGAGGATTCTTGCGCCGTGGAAGCCACTGTGGCTGCATCGCTCAATCTTCCCATGATATCATATGTGAGTACCTTTTTCTGATTTATTTTGTTTCGTACTATTGAATATTTGAAATGCTTGAATGTATGAAATTAGTGAAAGTCTTTAGCAATTTCTATTGGCTTTGTCATACAACTGCATAGACAAATATTAACACAGAGCATGCTAGTGTATTTGGGTTTTAACCATGTTTTGTGATATACAGTGTTGTCTTGGTGTTTCATTACTTGGATGATTTCATAAGTTTTATAAATGTATCAAGCATCGATATAGAATATTGAAGGTTATTTTGAGAATAATTTTATATTATGAGTTCTTGTTATTTTAAAAATTATTAGGGCTAACGACCAGGATGAAGTGTTTATGTATCAGTTTACCTATTCAGTTTTTTGCAGTTACGCTTTGTTCCGTATTCTTCTATATTTGCATGCAATATGCTGCAAAGGTTAAGAAAAAGTAGCATGTCATTCTGCTAAGTTAATCTTTAAATTCTGGGAAAAAATTAATCTATTTAAAGATTACTTTAAGTAACTTAAACATTCCTTACAATCAGATCTAACAATTTCTGTATATGCTACGGTCAGTGTGATTAATTGGTAATTATTAATAGTAACCTCAGTTATTTTAATGATAATAATGGTCATTATTAATAACAACCGCATAAATATTACAGTTAATATTAATAACCGCTTAACACTCCTATTATTATTAATAATAATAACCGATTAATTACGTTGACCGTAACATATATGTGTCATTATGTAGAATATTGTAAGTCAATTGTTGCTATATAAGAAAATATTTGTTATGCACTGGCATTGTATTAGAAAGAAAGTTTATGTGCATGAGAAATGTTCTTCATAATTTAAGAGTTTTGGAAATCTAGGTTGTGTTACGGTATTGATTTTGTGCCATGCTTTATATTAACATGAAATAACGTATAAGTTCTTTTAAAATTTATTTTCTGCTAAGTAAATATAAAAAAATTAGATGTATCCGAAACAAATTATAAAGTTATCAAACGAAATTTATAGTTTTATAGTAGAATCGTACGTTAACGCGTAATGAGAAGCGTAAACGTATATAAACTGGATATATTATACAATACTAACAACAGAAAATAACTTCCAACATATAATTACCCATAATCGAATTAAACTTGATATACATAAATTAATATATTATAACTTCTAGACACATATAAACTTGACGTATCGCTTAATATTAACAACGTCACTTGTTAGAAAATTGGCGCGGTTTATTTTCCTTTTAAATGAAAAAAACACATTTTATATATGTTGAAAACACGTGATGTTATCAATATAATTCTATTAATATACATCCTGATGAATGTACGAAAATAACTTCCTTCCACTGCATAACCTGTTATTTTCACTCGACGCGTTCTTGCGTATAAGAATTATTATATTCGCCGTTCTGCGTTCTGCGTCGTATGAAAGAAAACTAAATAAAAATAACATCCTTTAGTTACCTATCTTTTAATATTTTGATAAAAGTGGCGATGCACAAAATTTGTACTTTTCATAGAAAAATATTTTTAAATAGCCTGAAGCATATTTTTGTATTCTGCATGATATCTACGTATTTTTAAATGTCTCGCTAAGAAAACTAATAATTCTTTTTGCAGAACTTTTATGAAACGTTAATAACTCATTATTTTTATCACTACAGCTCGAAATTTGCAAATTAGTTTGAAATAAATATTATATAAGCGCAGATGATTAAATCTGTCAAATGAAATCGACTAAAGCAATATTTGCAAAACGCTAAATGTTCAAGTTTTCCCTTTTTGTTTATTCTCTGAAATATAAGGTAAACATATTTATTTGCCTTAAATTGGCGGCAAATACTCGCCTTTGAGTCTAGTCTTTGAAACTATTGATAGTAATTCCGTTCCGAAAACTCTTAAACATGTAATCCGCAAATAACAAGTTAAACTATTCCAAAACTGGAAGATTTTAAGCAATTTTAAGTCTACCTTTTTCTTCTTTATCATTTACTTATAAGAAAAGAAAAATATTACTGTACTAAATATCCGGAAATTTCTTTTTTTATCGACAACTTGGAGTCTGGTAACATGATCGCCTCTTTAAAAAATTGAGCTTTTAGCTCAAAATGGGTGACATCAATATCCTATACGACATATCAAAATTTTGCTAAATTTTCTTATTTTTTGTCTGCATGTAATATATATATAAGGGACAGAAAGAATCTCATTATTTTTATTTACAATAAGAAATACATTTTCTATATTATTGCCTTATCTTGAGACTTGTTAGTTGTTAGATAAATAAGATGTAGGAAGAAGATGCCTTATATAAAGGTGAATAAAATTCTGAAAAATATAAAAAAATGTTTCGTAGATAATACGTTTATGATAGTATGGCATATTCTGGCGCAACAATTCCCTACTTTCTCAACAATTTTTCAATTACAGTAAAACCCCGGTTAACTGAACTAAACAAGGGCGAAGCCGTTTCTGATAACGATTTTTTTTTCGGTTAAGCCATGAACATCTAATATTACTTTGTATCTAATTATAGTATGCAATTCTGTTATGTTTAGAGTGTAAAACGAATTAAAAACTCTCACTATAGGCTACCCTTGTGTTCTTTATTAAAGTTAACCCTCCGTCGGGCGCAATATTCGCAGCGACGAGTTCGGGCGCAATATTCGCAGCGACGAGTTCGGGCGCAATATTCGCAGCGACGAGTTCGGGCGCAATACGCCTGAAAGGCACAGGTAAACAATATCGTAATTAACACCTTGCCATACTATTTTATGTAACCTCTTAATTAGATGGCACCAACCCCCCCCCCCATTTGGGATAATTTTTTTTATTATTTCAATCTATTTAAGAGGGTAAAAGATACTTGAGGCATTTAAGCGTGTCCAGGTGATTTTTTTATTTAAAATTGATTGTTACGTTGACTTAAATACGGATTTCAATAGCAAAACTTCTGTAATTCGATGCGCGTGTCAGAGTCGTCATTGTATGTTAAGGGGTTAATACAGTTAATTACCATTAATTTTAGCATTCTGAAATTAATCACTCATCTTCTTGGGGAGGCTTAAAAGAAAACAAAATGGGAATATCATGGCAAAAAATCTCGCCTTCGCGATTATTTCCGTGCAGCACAGTACGTGTTTATGGGATTTACAATTTCAGAGGCATTTTGGATAACCCGGGTTTCGATTAACCCAAGTTCGGTTAACCGGGATTTTACAGCATATTGTAAGAAACAGAATGAGACTTTATCGCGTAAATTTGGCTCCGAGTTATCTAACTTTACAGCCGTTGAACCTTTCGTATGCAGCTGAAGTAACCTAGTCGATGTAATTTTTTATTCAAAAAAATAATTATAATTTTTTCCATCTTGTTAAAAATATTGATAATAAATTTATCTTCAAACAAAGCTGTAGTTTTTACTTCAAAAATTTTTCATTGTTCAGTTATTTTTCAAAAGAACGTTATCACGATTGCTTATAGAAATCTATAAATAGAGGTGTCATTAAATTTTGAGGAATGCATGGTAATTGCCGTTATAATAATACCATTTTCGACAAAAATCAAGTTTTTACAAACCAAAAATAAGAAATCTGTTTCATTCAAAACTTCTGATCCGTTGTTCCGATTATTAATTTGAGGTCACCTTATTATCTTTAAAACTTGAGTATCACACTAATTAACATGTCTGGAGAATTTAATCTCATTTAAAAATATATCTTTCTCTTATCCTCTGCAAAAGCACCTTGCGGGCATTTAAAAGAAACTATTAAAGCTGAAAAATCAAAGGATTAAGTCTATATTTCGTTGGCGGTTGATATCATTAAGAAGTTTTGAAGTCTAGGGAACTTGTTATAAAAACTAGTCTTCGTTTTCTATTTTTATATTTATATAGCTTTCGAGACCTTAAATTAATTATATTAGGGTTGCCATACTTCAGATCTCCCTATTGCCATCAGAGATATAAATGATTTCAGATTTTTTTTGCACTAATCTTGTGCTGTAATTAATTTTTTTTCTCGATTGCATTATTTTTATTATTAATATTGTTTGATAAATATCTGGCTATCTCTCAGATCATCGTGGGACATAATTAAAATGTTTGGTCTTGGAAGATTTCCGAAGAAAGGAAGTACTGTTTCTTTCGTTTATTTATATTGTATAGCAATGGATTCAGAAACCCTCTGAGCTTTTGCGCATGCGCCGGGCGGAGTTATTTTCATCAAAATAGGGGGGGGGGAAAGTGAAGAATGGATTGGTTTGGTTTGGTGGAGTTTACTGGCGCCAAAACCATTTTTGATTATGCTGCGCCAAACATATGGTCTACGATAAAATCTTAGTATAGGAGTTCAGTTAAAAGCAGTGTCATACGGTATGAGGTGTCAATATATGAAGTCTATAAAAAGCTTGCAACAAGGAAAAAATGACATAAAATTTTTTTATCATGTTTTATATCAAAGAGTAAAAACCAACCATTCTTAAAAAAGTAAAAAGTTGTGGATGATGATCTTTGTGAAGGATGTTTCCAAGAGTGATACAGGATGAGTGAAGAATGGAAGAGTGATGTTTACATTTTACTGAGCGCGATCTAACAAAGAACTCCGGAAATGCGCTCATATGACTCATTGCCTGACACCCTTTTCCGGTGTAAAATCGTCCAAAAGTGGTAGTCTCACAATCCGTTGCTGAACAGTATATTCTGAGGAGCTTTAAATTAATAGGTTTATAGTAGAAATGCGTTTATGAAAACAAAATATATGTAAACAAAATCGTGTTCATCAATTGCATTAAAACCTATTATTTTGCATCGGTTATAGAATTTTTTCCTATTTGTTTTCAATATTGCAATTGATGTATAATTCCTTTCGAATCGTATTCAAAGTTAAGGAATAAGTTAAATTTTTAGGCGAAAAACTCTCGTTATGCTATCCTTATTAATGAAGTTGCTTTCGGTTAATTTAATACTTGTTTTACTTAATTGTTCTGAAATTTTATTTGAAAATTTTTTATGTATGTTTTCTTGTTCTAAAATACGTCGTGTGGTAAAAATATTCTTTTTCATGTATTAAAAAATAATGAAGATACATATTTCATTTATTACTACAGCAATGTGCCACAAAGGAAAATACTTTGCGAAATCACCCAAATAATTCAGAAATGAATACTAAAATTTAAGTTATTTTCCAATTGAAAATAATTTCTAAAATCATCGAATTTCCGATAGTTTTTCAATTGTGAAACATTGAATCGGGTAGAATTATAGTAGTAGGTAGAATTATGCACGTATTAATTAAAGTAGGTTAGAATTAGACTGTTGTAGAATTCGTGACTTCTAGAATTTTTTATGTTCATAGTAATGATATTTTTTGCTAGAAAATTTTTTGAAAATGTTTCTAATATTTGCGAGTTATTTATTTGGAAAGAGGAATTATTATTTTAAAGAAAAATATACACCATTAACGTTCTGATTCAAGGTGACAGCAATAATATTTTTTGCTGGAAAATGTTTTCAAAGGAAATTAAATGCTTCAAATATTTACGAGATATTTATTTGAAAAAAAAAAGCTGTTAGTTGAAAGGAATATGCGCTCTATTAATATTAAGAATACTTTTATGATAGCAATAATATTTTGATGATTTTTTTTCTTTCGAAAAATGTTAAATGTTTCAAAAAATTTTTGCGAGATATTTATTTAGAAAACAAATGTCGGTTAAAAGAGTATTCACTCCATTTTGAAAGTATATCTTTGAACTCAAGTCTAATTAAATGAAAGCATTGTAACAATTCTCTGTAACTTAATAAAAAATATATAGTTCTTCTCGCATTGCACGAGGGGAACTTTTATGCGAGAAATCTTAAACCTTAGAAACTGTCATAGACCTTCTGAGACAAAAATATATTGAATTTTTATGGACTTTCATGAATATGTACTTCGGAGGTAAACTATCTAAAGTCGAGTTTTGCTGATTTTAATGTTTATTATTGATTTGCATTATTCTGACCGATGGGCAAAGTGTCGTAGGTGTAGGTCGAAAAGATACATGCTCTCAAAAAATAAGCTGAGCACTGAGATATTGTTCTCTGGAACTTCTTTTGGCTCTCCTGTAAAATGTTAAAATTGTTACGTAACATAGTGTTACGAAGTTGTAAAGTTGTTTCCCTGACAAGGTACTCATGGCGACTTGGCGAAAAATTTGACGATCTTGGTGACAGACTTGGCGACTTTGGCGACAAAAGGAATTTTCTAGAAAAATCCTGAACTGCCGTCCTATCTGGTAGCCAGTAATTTCGTGAACCTTCTAGGGATTACATTACTTCCTATGTAATGACGTCGCTTCCTGTGGAAAAGATATAAAAGCAAACTCTCAAACCAAGAGTAGTCAGTTGTAATTTGATCAGCAAGCAAGCTGGTGAGCTGAGAGATTCTGAGAGCTATTGAAATTTTCTGTAATTGAGATTTATTGGAAATCTCTGTTGTCAATTTGTACAAGTGTAGATTTGTTACTTGTGCTACGTTTGTTTTCCCAGAATATTCGTAAAATAAAGAACTTTATTTTTTATTGTGGTTATTGGACTGGACCCACAAGATGAATTCTGTTACAATAGTTTACCTCTGACGTACACAAATATGTCCAAAATGAGTAAATCAACATCTTGTGTCAGGCGCAATTTTTATAAGAATCAGGTTAATACAAGCAAGTTCAATATTAACGAATGTTCACATTTCTTAAAGCATTACGCAATTCTAATCCGAAAAATTAAAGATAAGTACATAAGCAGCAGCCAGTTGTGGAACGAAATATAGCAGTGAGCGAATCAAATTTGGTTTCTAGACTTCATAAGAATTCCTCAGATGCATCTCTCGTCTAGACGGTTGTCCGAATTAGATATCATAAACTAAAATTCTGAGGCGAATAAAGTGTACAGAAAAGTGAATCGTAGAAAAGAATGATTCCGAATCAATAGTGGAGTTGACTTGGAGCAAAAGAATTCATTCCGCTTAGTATATTAAAAGTTAGTTAATCTTATGAAATCGCCAATAAGTCTTAAACTCATTCGAACAGTATTATTAACTAAAAAATTGAGTTTGTTCTTCTTTTGACTTGTCGTATTATTCCATATAAGGATTTTAGTACGAAGTTTGGCCAAAAAAAAATAATTTTATCTGGGTGTTATGCAATCGGATGTTATCGATTGATAACAACGAAAACTATTTTAATTTCCTAACATTAATAAAGACTATCTTTGTGACGCCGATTTCTTTATGCGATTTTATTTATATTTATAGTAAAGTTTAGTTAAAAATTATATGTATTTTTGACGAGACAAATAGGCAATAAACATGTAAATAAACTCAATAATTAAAAATGTGTTGTCTTTTACCTCACAAGAAAATATTCAACACAGGTATATACATGCAGTAGTTAAATATGTATATAATATTTTCCTTGAATGTCCAGAGTCCCAATGTCATTTGTCACCAACCTCGGTGGTAAATAAATACAGGGTTTCCGGGTTAAACGTATCCAAAAGTTCTGTTCAGCAACGGATTCCGAGACTACCACTTTTGGACGATTTTACACCGGAAAGGGGTGTCAGGCAATGAATCATATGAGAGCATTTCCGGAGTTCTTTGTTCGATCACGTTCAGTAAGATGTAAACATCACCCTTCCATTCTTCAGTTTCCCCCTTATTTTGATGAAAATAACTCCGCCCGGCGCATGCGCAAAAGCTCGGAGGGATTCCGAATCCATTGCTATGCAATAATAGCTTATTATTATAAAACGACTCATTAGTATTTGAAAACATTTATTGAAATAAAGAAGAAAATCTCAGAGTCTCTTTTAATATCAATACAATTAGATGTGCACATCTTTTGTATCTTGACTAATGTCTAAACGGTAACCGCGTTAGTCCGAAGTGGTTCGTAAGGAATTGCTTGAATGAAATCCATCTTCAACTCATAAAACTTTTCAACTTTTCTTGTTGATAAACAACGGCTCTAATCAGTCCCTATTTTTTAAAAAATCTAAGGAACTCAAATCCAGGAACCTGGTGGCCAGTCAGTTAGGCCTTCTCTTCAGATCCAACGTCCTGGAAATGTCTTTTTCAAAAACCCGGTAATATCTTTATGAGGTCCGGCTGGAACAAGAAATCCGTCAGAATTTGTGGAGCATCAAAGTTTTCCAGAAGTGTGCGCTCCACAATTTTCGCTTTATCGCCGAGTTCTGACTATTGTACGCATGTGCGGCTATACTCAAAAAATCTTGGAGGGTATTGGAATCCACGGAGGAGCAGTCTATTACATTTTAATGAGTAGTTCGGTTATGGTAGGAAATTACTTTCGGATGCTTTTCGCCCGGACACCCTGGATAAAAATTTTTATTCAACATGAATGGCGAAGCGCATGTATAAAATTTCTTTGTGATTATAGCTGAATTTTCGTGGCAATTCACAGCACAGCAAAGAATCCGAGTGTGTTATTGGAAGTATTCTTTCACACACGTGTTGAATTTCATTCATCTTGTTCGTTTGTGTTTTGAACCATTGTTTTCATAAAAATACGTGCAGAGGGTATATTAAACATTTTAATTTAACTCGACTTGTTTCATGTTTGTAATTTTGTAATCGAATTTTCTCGCACTTCCTAGTGTGCTAGAGTTTTGAAATTTTGTACAGTCGTGGTTTGCGTTATTTTAAAGGTTTCAGAACTTAATAATCATTTAGCCGACTCATTGAATTAAATTTTTATTCCATACAAGTGGTGCCACCTGATAGCGAAAATAGAGAACAATTAGAATAAAAAATCTACATTTTAGAACGCAAATTAAAGCGTGTTTTTTTAAAATAATTTAATTAAATTTATTTTTCATATTTGGGGAGAATTAAATCTCCTATATTTATCTAAATTTTTAGGTCTACATTTTTTTATGATTGTCTTTTATCTATTTATGCTTCATTTGAAAAAAAGTGAAAACAGATGAAAGCGTTGTGAAGTAATATTTCGCCTAATATGGAGACAACTAACCTGTTGTTAGCGATTACCCATTAAACACATCTAAAAGTGAGTTAATTATGTAAAAAAAGGGTTTTTTAAACTTTTCCTTTTTTATAGCGAATATAAAAGTTTGATACTTCTTTCAGTTTGTAAATAGGAAATAGTAATTTGCATAGAAGACTCGTCCCAATTTTTAAACAACTTAATGAAAAGTTAGCATGAACTTATTCCGTACGAAAGATACCAATAGTGTACCAACAGCAAAATTATTTTTGTAAAAGAAAGTCCATTTATCCTAATTGTTACATTTTTTATTTTAAAAAATGGTTTCATAAAATCGTCGTCTCTCTTCGAATTCATTAATGATAAAAAAAATATTTTACCTATGTACCTAATTGAAAAATATATTTTTGTTCAGATTCGCCTAACTTAGAAGAAAAAAAAAATGAGAAACTTAAGCGTCAGGAATTTTATTTAAAAAATGGCTTCAAATGGGCAGCTTATTTATGAATCAGTTTATGATAAAAATTTTATACCTATGCACCTAATTAAAGAAAACATTTATGTTCAGTTTTGCCTAACTGGGAAGAGCATTTATGCTCATATTTGCCAAACTGAAAAAAAGGACTTGTTTCTATCTGATTCGGATTTGGAATGCTGTTTAAAAGCGCTTCACAAATCAGATTTTTCTAATTTCATCACACGGAAGCAAAATTCTTATCGGTTGATGTAATTTTTTTTCAATATAAAATACTAAAGAAAACATGTTTTCAATATTGCAGTAAACTGAGTACTGTTCTGTGAGCATTTTAATAATCGTATTGATTCAAAATTTTTGCATTTCATCAAATAGAATATATATAGTTTTTACAAATCTGATGGATAGTAACTAACAATTGCACCTTATCAATGTAAAACATAAAATCTTGTTTTCAAATTCCATTAAATAATTTCATTTGACTTGTTTTGCTTTTATTTACAGAATATAATAATCTTTGTTATGAGAAATAGATATTTTAATATATTATCAAAACAAATATACATTTGTGTTGAAATGGTTTGAACCAAGGGTGACTTCTAAGGAACTTCCCTAGAATCAAAATATCGTCATATTAGGACTTACTTAATGTAACGCCGTTTAGCATGCTGTTTCAGTAGGCATTAGCACATTAAAAGACTATTGCTCCTTATTATGTTCTAAAGAAAATTTGATTTCGCAGAAAATTCGCTTCTTCTGTTGAAATATGCGATATTTCAATAAACCTTCTACTTGATTAACTAGAATATATATCTTTTTTCCAACTTGTTATTTCAAAACGAGTATATTTAAGTTCTTAGTTTAGTTATTTTAACGTCCCGTTCTTTTAAGCAACTCGAGGACTATTTACGAACGGGCCTCGTAATTTTGAACCGCTGTTAGATGACGAGGACGACACCTGAGCAGACGACGCTTCTCCAAACTTCCGCACCACACCAGCGGGAGGACATTTGACCCCCTACGTTTGATTTGACGTGCTGCAGTCTCGATACACGACGGACTTTCAGTGGAATCGAGTTTCGTACCTGGAACCCTCCGGCTCCGAGCCCGACACCTTACCACTAGACCGCCAAGACAAAATGAAGACTACATTCGGTACTCAGCGGTAATTCAGGAAATTATTTTCTTTAGATTCAAATTTTCTTCCTCCATTTCTTTCTAAGACAATAATTTTTCTTTGAAATAAAAAGTATGTATATGTCTTAAGAGTCTAATCTTTTCTCTTGACAAAGGTGAGTAATTTTCGAATTTCTTTACATTAATTATGCTTTGAAAATTTGGAAATACGACTGTATTAACGTGAACAAGATGCATTTTAAATACTTTTGATAATTCTTTTAAAAAATACTTCTCACGGAAAAGGTAGCTTTCTGAAAAGATTAAAATCTTCAGCGATTTTTTTTCTATGGAACCTTAACAAACTGGCATCTTGTCTACAAACTTTAAGTCCAGTTACGATATGACATTCCAATTTTGACGGAATTTTTGAATGTTTTCATTAGAGTTACATCTGTGTTTTAGTTCCTCAAGTTAAATGTTTAAGTGCCTGCTTCCTTAAAACTGAGTTTTAATGCCTTCATTTGGAAGGCAATAAAATTTAACTGTCACAACTTGTTTGCCTTACACTTTATTCAGAAAACGCGCTACTTTTACAGCAAAGTTGAAAGTAATTTAATTAAGAGTATTTTTAACAATATTTTTTCAAATAAATTATCTTCGTTTCTTTTGTCAAACGAAATGAATTAAAATTGCAAAATGCTTTTTGAAAGCAGATTTAAGTTCTAACATTATGAAATTTAAAAAAGTGTGAAATATTACATTTGCGCTTACTCCAGTAAAAGGTTAAGAGTAGTAAGCATTCATTTTTCGTTCTGAAACAAAGATGCACGTTCCATGTAGGACACCTCATCATGAATCTTAATAACAACTATGCATTCATAAATACATAAATTATGCATACATTTATATGCTTCATTTTTATACATAAATGCTTATAACTGCATTAATTCAGAGTGAGTCGAAATAAAAGCCTTGATGTCAAAGCTTTATACTCTGCAACGGTATTTATTTGAAATATATACACTTCAAAAGATAATACAGTAAAACCTGTTTATAACATATTGTAGGGACATAGAAAAAATACTGTTATAGACAGGCTATCGTTGCAGACAGTTTGGGCATTTTCGCAGCCAGTGTTTATGTACGTGTGCATGTGCTAATATACTAACCAATTTTAATACTCTTATTGATTCGTCTTACAAATGCTCGCCGATATGAAACTATATTTCATAAACTTTAAATTATTTAAACTATGTTTAAGTAAACTAATTTCAAAGTGAAAATTTTGATTAAAATTTTCACTAACAATAAAAGTATGAATGAAAGGGAGATGTAAGCATACTTTTATTTAATAACTTTCGTTTAAGTTAAAGTTTATTCTAAATTTTAAATTATTTAAACTTTTTTTAAGAATTACAGAGTGAAAATTTTAGTTAACCTTCTCACGAACAATAAAAGTTGCATTAAAGGGAGATGTAATTAAACTTTTATTTCATAATAATGCCAAGGTTTTACGTAACGTCTTCAAATGCCTATGTGTGTTACCGTAGATTCAAGGCTTTAACAAATCAATAACGAACTTCAAGGAATAAGTATTAGTCAGTCTGAAGTGCTAACTGCAAATTATTAGGTTTTATAGCGGATTGCAGGAGAAGGGGCAGAAAACATCTGCACATTCCTAGAACTACCGTAACCCCCTCGGTCCCGATTCTCCTGCTACCATATAACAGGCTACAGTTTCTAGCCCCGTTTCCACCGCTCCCCTGCAATCTCACATTCTGGACCATAGAGTGTCGTTTCGCAGGGGAAAATAATCGGGACTGTACTTTACCAGCTTTCTTAAGAGGTAAAATTATCGTTATAGACAGATGCTTCTAAAAGGTGAGTATCACTGTAGGCAGGTTCAAAATACATTGAATAAATAGGAATTAAAACGGGTCCAAAGAAAATATCGTTATAGACAGGCTTATCGTTATAGGCAGTATCGTTATACATAGGTTTCATTGTATATTCAAGTTTTGAATGCATTATCACAGGTCATGTGTTTGTCAATGCTGGCAATAGCAGCAGCTATTCCCCAGATAGCACATAAGTTTTCAGCAAGTTTGATTTTGACTTGATATTACCTTGTCATCGCAAATTTGACGCGTCAAGCTTGAAGCGAACTTGTAGCAAGTTCGCCGTGACAACTAGCGCCACCTCCTTGCAATGCAAATTTGCAAAACGAGCTTGATGCAAAGATAGCACAAAAAGATAATTATCTTTGTCTCTGTTTTAAAAAAACATCCGATTTTTAATATCATCTCCTAGACCGTCCTTCTTTTTAATAATTCAATTAATCAATGATAATTTGTAAAAACTTTTTTTTTAATTTTTTGAAACATTTTTCATCTTTTTACTAAATATAACACTCTCAAAACTATATCGCCTTTTTCTTAATGTTGCAATTTTAACGTTTATAAACAAAATTAAACCGAAAAAACGGTCAATGTGTGTTGAAAAATAATAGCTTACATTTTGTCCCATTTTAAAGTAATTACTTTTGAACTCTAATTTCATAATTTATTCTACTAGCAAAACATAGTTATTAGCGGAAATCGCTCTATCTTTGACTTTAAATCATATTCTCAACTCAAATTAATGAAATCAAGAAAATAGTTTAAAATAAATCGTTTACGAATCGAATCGAACGATGTATTAGCGAAATCTATCTTCTCCTCTCAGAGTTTAACTGGGAGAATGGTTAGCGCGTCTGCTTTGGAACCGGTAGATCCCGAGCTCTATCCCGGGTTGTGTTCGTACTCTGTTTTCGCTATAATTTGCAATGCAAGCTTGCTGAAAGTTCGTCCCATGGTGACTTCGAAGCTTGCTGCAAACTTGTTTCACACTTGCACTCTTGTCATATCAAACATGCTGCAAGCTTGCAGATTTGCAGTGCAAGTTTGCTACAAACTAAAATTGCTATCTGGGTCGGAGTTTCAAATCAGTGATGGTCGATGGAGATCGAGGTACAAACACGCGGACCACCATTAAAAGAAATCACACGGATTACGATGTCTGTATCGTGGAGAGGCGGCTCGTTCATTAGGGCTGCAGCAACCCTAAAATTGTTTTAAAAACATGTATTTATTTTCGTTTTTATTCTTATTTGGATACGTTTCGACTCTGATCTCGATGATCAATGAAAAGGGGAAAAATAATAGAAACGAAGAAAAAAGACAGTAAATGAATCAGCAATTAGGAGAGACACAGAATGGGACTACACTCCGAAGAGCACTGGAAATCAGTGAATTTCGCTTACTGCGTATAGCTTAGTGACACATCAGAAGGCAAAAAGCCACGTTTTCTGCTCTTGAACTTGATGGCGACTGCGCTAGGATTTTCACAACTCGGGTATGGCTCCTGGCCACCTGACTTTTTTTTCTCTTCCCCAAGCTAGCCTCTGTTTTGCTGTTTTGATTCGTTTTTCTTCGATTTTCTCGTTTGCTATTTTTAGTTCCGATTCGCTTTGTTGCTGTCGACTCAAGTAAACCTGGTTAAATGCGTATTATTTTGACTTCGCTAGAAGCCCTCATCGAAAAAAAATACGTCGATAATTTGCTAAAATGAAATTCAGATAACTACAATTAAAGGTTTGGAAAACATAGAGATAAAGTTGTATTTGAACAAAAACTGTATTTCTTTTGTATTCTCTTAGAAATTGTTCTTCGCAGCTCTTCTCGTTTCTGAACTGACAGGCCATCGTCGGTAGAGTGGTGGTCAAGGTAGCTGTTTTCTATCTCTGTCAGCTGAGCGAGGAGTCCACTTATGTGGTTATATATTATTAGTTAGTACGTAAAGTAAAACTTCGATTAATCGTCACCTTTCGGACCCGAGTTACGACGGATAACAGAAATCTCTTGATACATATGTAGAAATAACGTGATTTCATTGCTGGCTTGGAATGAAAATATAATTCTTTAAAAGTGAAGAATACATACTAATTGTATTTAATTGCACAAAGCGATCAATATAAACTTCAATACGCGAGTACTGATGTACAAAAATGTACTGTAATACTTACTATAAACCTACATTATTTTGACGATGACAGATAACAGTAACTGACGTTTAAACGAGTGACTTTTAATTGAAGTTCTACTGTACCCCCATGTCCAAGAACCATCAATGATTTAAGATCATGACTTCCATTGTTAGCATTACACAGTCTTGATACAGAAGCTTGGCGAGAATTAACTTAGACTTTTTGTACGCCTTGTAACACAAGGAACGCATATTGAGCACGTGTCCTGCCTCCATTCACGACTTGAATATATTAACCTCTTGAAGCATGTACCTCTCGCATAAATACCTGCCTGTTGCACAGTTTGAAATCGGGATATTCACTTTCACTCACCCTGCACTTGCTTTAAACTGCGAACAATATGCTTTCAACAATTAGACAAAAAAAAACTATTTTCGAAAATTTTAAGATTCATAAAAAGTACTGAGAATTAGAATGTTGCATATACGAGACTTACTTGGTTTATACATCCGATGATCAAAACACTAATATGGTAATGCCTTCAATATGGAGTTACCTTGAAATGACTTTTCGGGAAAGCGATTTCCGGGTGGTTACGATAAAAGATCTTACTTTCAAAATGTCTGAATTGTTGATCGACAATTTACAAGACGCCATTTTAATCCATACACTTTTTGTGTTTTAGAATCAAATATATGTCAGCTCTTTCATTGGCTCAGATACGAGTAACATAAAACATACGCGTTGTACGTCGCGTAGTCGTCTACGAATAACATCATGACGTACGCAGCGTACGTCATGGAGGTCAAGAGTTTAACCACCATAGTAGCTTTAAGATCCCATATATAGGGTATCCTTTGGGAAATCGGGTCTCGAAATTCCGATCCTCCGATCACGAAATCAAAGTTTACCAGTAGGCCACTGTGCGCCGATACGCGATGGCCACAAAGGAATGCTTGTCTTTTTGCTTGTGAGACTGTGATGTTTGTGTTAATTTCGCCTAGAATTTTCCTGTCGACATTTTACAAGCATTAGTTTTTATTAACTTGTTTTTCAAAATTTTCTGACATGTTTCAAAATTTTAAATTGGCATGTCTCTTTCAAGGAAATAAGGCAATAGGAAATCATCATTTTCGAAGTTAACAAACTCTTTACTATTTTTAGCAGTGCTTCATTATTAATATTAGCTTATCGATATTCTGTGCCCAACTCTCTTTGAGGCAAGATATCGGTTACATTAAAGTCGATACGGTATTTTAAGGATTTGCACGATTATTATAATCGATGTATTGGTATTTTTCGTTAAACATCCTACCTATTGACATGTTAAAAATATTACTTAAATGTGTTAGTATATTATTTATTTGTCTTGTATCTATTTAAAATAAAGTATGTGTGAGACACTCTGTCGAGTGTTGTAACTACAAAATGATATCTGACTAATAATCGACATTGTATCCATTAACGATGACATTAAAATATACTTTAGACTCCATTAAGCTTCAAAGTGGGACGATACATATTTTATTAAAGGCTCTATATAAAGATAAAATGAAGAATGTCTTAGCGACCTTAGTCGATCTTATCAAACTGATAATAGTTCAGATGTGGATTAAAAAATTTTGTCTGTCACAGGGAATTTTATATACTAAGAAGGTAACCTGTCTAGCGGTATATATTTTAATTTGCATTTAATTATCCTATGCATGAATTCTCTTGCAAATTTCTACGAAACGCAGATGTTTGTATACTATGAGTTATGAATTTTAATCGTGATATTTGGCTATTGCTACATATTAAAAGACTGCTATGAAACGTTTTTGATTTTTGTGTTCTTTCTCCTTATCTAATGATATTAAAATTCCAAGGTTGGACGTTGAGTAGTTTAGAACCGATTTATTTCTTTATTATTACTTTGCCAAGCGTAATAGTATAATTAGAATGCTCTATATAGATAGATTAGTCCTTGATAAAAAAAAAAAGAAATTTCACATTTTTACTTTTCTGATGCGTGGAAATGATTCAATTTTAAAGCATTTTGAATACTGCAATTATCTACATTGCTAAATGAGCTGAAAGGGTAAATAAGTGTCGTTTAAGCTATAACAGACCTGGAACTGGTTATTCTTCAAAACAAACTATATATCATACAGAGACAAAACACATTTTTCCTGCGTGGAGTACAACTAGAAGGAACCTGGAATTTTAGTATACAATCTTCATCTGCAGGAATGTGATACTAAATGATATATAGTTCCGTAATGTATTACTAGAAAAGTTTGTGTTTTAAAAAAAATTCTGTATGGAATTTAAAATGCTCTATATAAATACGTTAGTGCTTGAAACAATTTTTTTTTCACATTTTTGCGTTTTTTTAAGTGTGAAAATGATTCGTTTAAAAGTGTTTTGAATAATGCAGATATCTATATTTCTAGATGATCTGCAATTATAATTAAGTATCGTCTTATTTATAATTGACTTCGAACAAATTCTTTCACAAAATGGGCTATATATCATGCTGATAAAACATTTAGCTTGTAGAATACAACTTGAAGAAACCTGCGGTTTTGCTTTATAAACTTCGTCAAACCTTTTCAGGAATCTGATAAAAAATGTTCCATAGTAGCTTAATGTATCGCCAGAAATATTTCTGTATTTCACACACACGTTAAAAAGCTATAACATTTTGGCTGGAATCGATAATGCCCTATATAGATAGATTAATCCTTGATAAAAAGAATGTTTGACATTTTGGATTTAGTTAAATGTGAAAATTATACGGTTAAATTCTTTTGAATCTTTCCATTTAGATTTCCATGCTATCTTTATTTCTCGTTATATATATTATATGTAAATTCTGTCTATATAGCTAGATGAGCTAGAATCATAAATACGTATCGTTTCATCTATTATGGTCTTGAAACAGCTTCTTCTTCTAAAGAATAGACTATAATATATCATGCTGATAACACACATTTGCGTGTGCAATACAGCTTGAAAGAATCTGTAGTTTTGTTAGATAGGCTTCTTCAAATAATTGCAGGAATGTGATAAAGAAGTTACATAGTTTCTCAATGTATCGCGAGGAATATTTCAGTGTTTGACAAAAAAATTGCTCTAGAACAGAAATTTAAAATACTCTATGTAAAAAAGAATAATCTGTATAATTCCAATAAATAAGGCCACATTCTCTACTTCCCTAGTTAAGCGAAATCTTTTTTATTGTTTTAAATATTATTTTAGTCGCTCGATGGCGATGTTTATATATTTAACTTAACTGTAGAAGGTTTTATTTTCGATATATAAGATGGCTGATTTCTTTGCTTAGACTCGGAAATAACCATAGAAAACACAAGAAGAAATAATTAAATAAGATAAATGGTTTTTGTTCATGACACAAAATAAAGATATTTCTAAAAATTGTATTTTTAACGCTATTAGAAAGCAAGCCTTAACGTGAACAATCCTAGAAATGTTTGAATTCTTTAATCGCAGCAAAAACTAATAACGATAAAAACTAGAATTAGAAATAATATTTTAAAAACACCGAAAAATAAAATCCATGTGCACTATTTAAATTTAACTGTACCATTTCTTGCAGATAGTATTTGATTGAAATATGGAAAGCAATCATACACTTTAAGATATGCTATTCGCAATTTTGTTTTCTCGGGTAACTTTAAGGGTTTTCAACTTTTTTGGCAGTTGTCTATTTTCAGATTCATCCAGTTACCAAAGTATTCTGATTTTTGCTAAGATGAGGTGCCTCGTAATCATCTGAAAAAATTTCATTAAAAATTTAATTAAAAATGTAATTTAATTAAAAATTGTTTGTGTCAATGTCTTTTTTCTTCTCAAAGATGAACTCATGAATTTTTGTAAAACTTTTCGCATGGAAGTAAAGGAAAATATAAAAACACTCCATCAGAATTCCAATGCATTTTGTGATAACTCGTGTTTGACAAATAATGCAAACTTGCAGATTATATTGATATTTTTGAAGTATAAAGAAAACTATAGCCATTATGATCCATTACATTTAATCTATAGTTTTAGTATAGCTATATTAACATCCCGTCTTGAAGCAACACGAGGATTATTTTGGGACGGATCTCATAATTTTAAGTCGCAGTCAAATGACGAGGCTGACACTTGAGCTGGCACTCCCCTCTACAAATTTTCGCTCCACACCAACCTGAAGAAATTTGACCACTAAATGTGATTAAACGTTCAACAGTCCTACACACGCTGTTGATCTTCAGTGGAAGAATCTGGTTTTGAACCTGGAACTTTCCGCCCCCGAAGCCTAGACCTTAACAATAGGCCCACATTTAATCAGTATCTTAGGATGTTCTTGAGTCGACAAAAGCTGAAAAAGTATTCAATGGGAAAATAACCTCCACTTAAGTAAAATATTTCATATGGTTAAAGTACATATTTTCGAATATAATAGTTCGTACTAAATAAATTCTTTACTTTGATGGAACGAATTTTGTTTTAGTTAAAAGACCGATTTTTTTTGGTCTATTAAAGATTCTTTATGAAGAATAATTTTTTGAATAGATATTCATTTTGATGTTCTTAGGGCTATTCAAGTTACATTTTATTTTTACATTTATTCCAATAATAAATTTTATGGAATAAACACAACAAAAGAAAAAATATCGCAATACTTTTCTTTTATATAAGATATTTTTTCCAATAATTGTTAAATGTATTTCAAGGATTTTAGAATGTCCTACATTTCTTTGAATTTATTTTAGACGTAAGAAAGAAAATGAAATGCATTTCGGACATCAAAGATAGAATTTTTATCGAATAATCCTCCTTTATATCATTCTTTCGAACATCTTTTTGACTGCAGGATCTATTCGATAGAACGATAAAGATAAAATTAAATTTTGTGCCATTGGTTATATATCGATACAGAATTTTTATTGGATAATTTATCATTTTGGAGATTCTAACTACAAATCCCTAGTGTAATTAAGCAGTTCACAAAGTAGAATAAAAAAAACAAATTAATTTTAATCTTAAGGCTACACAGTACCCTAACAAATGACAAATATCGATTTTTTAGCAGTTTTTGATGGCCCATACGGTTGGGAAACTCGACTCCAAATTTTAGATCTGATATCCAAATAGATTTTAAATTATTTGAAGTTTCTGAGTGCTGTCAGTCTCAAATTTGACAGCTTTGGGGGCGTGGTTGCTTGCGTTTTCCTTTTGAAGCGTTTTCCCATTCTTAAAATTAATTAAAAATATGTTTTGAATAAATCATCTCCTTAGGTGAAATGGCTATTATAACTTCAACGTTTGCCACTCAAATCGTTTTTATTCGTTTATATTCTGCATTACTTTTGAGTTCTCATTATTACCCAACTAATATTCATAAAAAGGACTTTTTCAAGACCAGTATTAATTTTTACACAAATAATTTTTTATTCAGAAGCTTTGCACTGTTATATTGTTGTTTTTTATTCATTTATCTATTGAGAAAATGCCATGACCGAAACGCTCTCGAGTTGCTAAGAGATACAATGTTATGAGATGGCAGACTAATGACATTTTCTGTTCAAGAAGGAGTCTTGAAATATTTTGTAGATACTTCCATATATATGTACTATAAGAATTAGCAAGGATTTAGGCGTGAGAGTTCTAGTTATTTTTTTAAATTTCAAAGTTAATATTTTTAAAATTTTCATGTTTTTTCAGGGCAGAGCAATAAACATAATTATAAAAAATTTAAAAAAGTTTTATATCATCAATCCCATGTTATCTTTTGTTCCCAATAATCCAAAAATTATAAATCACTTGAAATAACTAAACATTATTAAAAATTAAGCATTTTATAAGAGTTCAAAAAACCTCAAAAATTTCAATTTCTTAAAATTTTTAAATAATAGTTCTTGCTAAAATGACTTTTTAAAACCAGAATCTATTTAATAATATAATATGAAAAAAGTTATCAATAACTTTTATTATTATTGTCCTCAGAAAATCTTTTTGAAAAAGGGTACTGTGTAGCCTGATTCTTGCGTACTTTTTCTTTTGAAAAAGCAAAGTAAAAATGTTTTTCTTGTTTGTTACTTTATAAACTGCAATTTAACACTAAAGTATTAATCGTTTCATAATATCACTCTTTCACAATTGAAATTTGCTTTTAATATTCAATTCTAACATTATATCTTATGCCGATACATTTCTTTGGACAATAATTTTTTTTAAAATTTCTTTTTAAACTATCATTTTAATTTTACTTCATTTATCTAATGCAGAGACAATTGTTTACAAAACTGAAAATAGTTTTCTATATGCTACTTCATGAACTGTTTGACTAAGCTGTTATTATAATACTAGCGATTTTATCTTTTGCGGAGGTGCATTTGGGAAAATATAAAGTCGTATTTTTAACGCTTCTGGAGCACAATTTAAATAAGTGAGTTATTGCTTTAAAATGAGTATGTTTATCGTTTTCCAGCATGTTTCTAGCGAATTAAAAATTATTTCTTATTGTGTTTCCTGATAGCGTAATTAAATTAATTGCTGTATTTTTAAAATTATATTGTGTTCATCGTTTGCGAAGGCGTATCTTAGAAAATTGAGATAAACTGTCTACGTCGAAATAGCTACTCAATTAGCCGGCAATTACTTTTATTCAAATTCGCTACTGAAAACTTTGTCTAAGTATGTATTGTTTGTTACCCAGAGTTGTACCAAATGGTATCCTATGCAATATAGACTAATTAAAGTGAAACAATAAATTTTGGAAAATTGCATAATTAGAATTTTATTCTGTAGTGTATTGGCATGGCAGCTTGTCTCAATGTTATTTTGGGGATAGTTTGCGATTGAATAACAACGACAATATATGATATTTTATAAACTGCTTAATTACCCATAGGCAATTAAATCGTTTTATATTAAATTTTATATAAAATGAATATTTTTATATTAAACTGCTACTTTAATTCTATCTCAATTATCGTTTGCAAATATATATAATGTTTTATTTGAAATCATTTTCTGAATTGTTTACTTAAATGAATGCTATTTTAATACGAACTGTTTTCCGTTTTTTACTTTGTTACCGTTTTATGAAGGGATATTGGATTTTTTATAGTTTAATTGGAAATTTTTAATCTTTTTTCATCGGAGTATCTCTTACTCTAATCACGAATTCCACAGGAAACAAAATTGTCTCTGTTTTTCTCATTCCAAATTAAAGTAAAAACAAAACCCACGTTTCCTGTAAAAGAGATTCTACTGTATTAAGTATGCTGGCAAGTTGCCTAGTGTAAAAGCTAATTTACGAGATAAAAAATTAGATTCGAACTTAAAGTATTCTGAACTGACTGAGAAAAGCAAATAGACTTAAAGTAAGAAATTCGAAAGAAGAAAAACATTCGCTAAACGAAACTAAGAAATACTTAAAATTTCGCATGCTAAACAAGATCACGTTTTTAAGTTAATCAATTAAATCACTGTTCCTAAGACATACCATTCGAAATAACTATTTCGAAGTAACTTAACGAAATAAAAGGAAAGTGCTAGTCCGTATTCGAAGGAAAGTAATAGTTAAGAAAATTACACTTAGCTATAAATAAATGTAATAGCTACCTAAGGAAAAGGAAGATTGAAAATAATGAAGTGCAATCACTTTTCGCCTTTTTCATCTTCACTTGATTTCTCTCTAGAGTATAAATCTTTATTCCTTTTAGATTATGCCGAAAAGATCTTTTTGTTCGCTTCACAACTCTTGAGAACTATTTCAGACGATATTAAAACAAAAATCTCGAGGAAGATTTTTTATGCCTTTTTCTTTTATCAACAATTCATGATTGGATATTCGTTTGTTGAGTATTTAGGCAAAAGTGAGAATAAAAAAGCATTTGCACTTGAAAGAAAATTTTCTCCATTTGCAGTTTTTGGCATATATATGATTGAATAAAAACAAAAAGAATGCGTGAGATAAAAAAAAAACCATTTTGCGTTAGGTTGTAGCATGATCATGGTATGTATTACAATCGTTAGTCATTGTGATTCTGGTTTTGATAGAAGGTCGATGATTGAAAATAATGAAATTAAATCACTTTTCGCCTTTTTTTCTTCATCTAATTTCTCCTTTGAGTATAATCTTATTCCTTAGATTATACTGATAACATCTTTTTTCTTGCTTTACAAATCTTCAGAACTATTTCAGACGATATTAAAACTAAGTTCGAAGTAAGAATTTTTACGCTTTTTTTTCCCCAATAATCTATGATTGGGAATTCGTTGGATGACTTTGTAATCAACAGTGAGAATGAAACGGCATTTGCACTTGAAAGAAAAACTTTTTCTTTCGATGTTCTATATATTTATACGATTCAATAATTTCAATAAAAATGATTAGAAACGGTGTGAGACAAAAGAGAGTTAAATGTTTTATAACCTTGTGTGAACGTTGATTTTGCTTGCGGTTGAGGGTTTACAAGATTTCAAAGACAATAAAGTTCTGAAAATGATTTTAAACTATTGAAACATTGGAGTGCCTGCCGTGCTGTTGCTTGGGGGGACTTGACGATTCACTTTTCCTTCATTTGATTAACTCTTTGATATTAATTTGACATTTTACTTTACATTAATAAAATATTAATTGAAACCTTTTTCAAACTTCTCTTTAAATTGAATAGCAACATCGCTTAATTTACTGAAACATGCCTACTAGGGTTTTTAATTAGTTTAATCAGCCATTTTCATTCGCAGCATTATTATCAAAGCGCATGGATAAATACTCATGCGTAACTTCATTACTCATTAAATGTATGATCTGAATCCATATTGGCATAAGATAGACTGTAATTCGCTCCCAATAACTGAATCAAATTTTAGCTTCGTAAACTGAAAACAAATACGTATTTGTAAAAGAAATCAAAACCATCTGGTAATCCACGTAGTTTATTTAGTTTAGCTAGATTAACATCCCTTTTTGAAACTTTTTGAGACATATATTGTAAGTTTGAACCGCTGTCAGATCACGAGGACGAAAACAGAGCTGGCACCTCTTCCTCCAAACTTCCACATCACAAAACCGGGAGGACGTTTGGCTAGGTACGTATGATTCAACTTGCAACAGGCCCAATATAAGACGGATCTTCTAAGGAATCGGGTTTCGAGCCTGATGCCTTCGGTTCCGAAACCGAGAACTTCCCACTAGACCACCGCGGCCTCCACGTCAGGTACATACTGCAGAAAAAGTGTGCAAAGGGTTAGAGTAACGAATTTAAGAAATCCACGCCGCTCTGCTCTGAGATATTCTATACAACTCCAACGTATAAACGATAATGGATACAATTTGGAAGGAGTGATTTTCATTCAATTGATATCGCTCCTTCAAACATTTCGAACATTCTTCGAACATTTAGAAGTACTGATATTCATTGAATTGGACGTTCATTGAATCTCTTTCCAATGAACGACATCATTTGGAAGGAGTGATATCATTCATGAATATCATTCAATGCTATTTAATCACGGATTTTTATAGGTCGGTAATCTTTTCCAATCAAAATTAACAATTTATTTATTTAAAAAATCCTATTATTCTGCCCCACCCTGAATTTTAAATTAGTCGAAGACATCAAGACTCCTCCTATTACTCGCTACTGCTGAAAATAAGATTACTTTCTTTTCTCCAGTTTATTCTTCGAAGAACTGGTAGAAATTAGGACATCGAAACGATTATGTTTTTAACCAGAAATACTCAGGTTTTTCTAGTTACGATATCGAGACTAATTATTAAGGAAGCTTACCTTCAGCTTTAAAAATATATGAGCATTCTGTTTACAACATATGAATCATTCATTTACATTTTTTTCCAGTCTGTTCTAAATATGTCGAAAAGAATATCTTCTTAGAATGTTAGTTTCATTAGAGTTTTTCTTGTTTCTTTATTGAATATAATTATCCTACGTAGAATATTTAAAGTATATATGAGGAGCAAACATTCAAACCATGCTTTCTCCTTCAGATACAATTTTTCAGGAAACAGTAAACAAGCTCTGCAGAAAATACTTTTTGATTGAAACCTCAATTTTCTAAGTAGGTTTATAATGAGATAAAACTTGTTTCAGTTGAAAATAATAGTATACAGTTGTACTATTTAATGTTGAGTTCAAAGAAAAATCACCAACTCATTTTTTCTTTTTTTGGAGAAAACACGATTGGATGTTTGCTCTTCATATATAAACTTTCACATTTTTTAAGTGTTTTAAATTAAACCAGCATCAACTAAGTTTTTATTATTACATTAAATTTTACTTAATAAGAGCTGTCCCTGTTAGTCTTATTTAATCAAGGAATAATCAAATTGTGCACAATTATCAATTTCTGTAATAATGGTTGTATAAAAATAATCGAAAAGGTTCTGCCCTGAAGTCTCTTCGAGTGCTCTCACATGCAGTTGCCATTTATAAGCTGCTGCTTCTTTTTGCTTGTTTTTTTGCTCTTTTCTAAACTGAAATTAATTATCCTGAGTGGAATATTTAAAAAATATATAATCACTCATATTTTTACTATTCAATTATAAAGTTCAATCAAAAGATCACCAATAAAGCTTTTATTATTGCATTAAAACTGTCTTAATCTGAACTGTCCGTGACAGTGCGTTGTTTGATCAAGGGATAATCAAATTATCCATTTATATAATCATGGCTACCTTAAAAAAATCGGAAAGGTTTTGCCCTCGACTTTTTCTCGAACTCTCACATATGGGTGGTATTTATAATCTGTGGTAAAAGACGATGATGGGATAATCAAATTATCAAAATTTATCCATTTCGATAATAATGGAAATTTCCATTATTATCGAAATGGATATTATCGAAATGGATTCTTATCGAAATGGATCCATTTCGATAAGAATCGGAAAGTTGCTGCCCTCGGCTTTTTTGTGTTTTCATTCTCACATATTTATCAGCTGTGGTAAAAAATGATGGTTGGATAATCAAATTATCCGAACTTATCCATTTTGTTAAAAGAAAAATCGGAAAGGTTCTGCCTTTGACTTTGTCTGCACTCTCGCATGCGCATGTCATTAATAATATGTGGCAAAAAATGGTGGTGCGATAATGAAGATATCTAAAACTATCCATTTCGATTATAATGTCTGCATAAAAAATAACGGAATGGTTCTGTTCTCAACTTTCTTTTTTTGACTCTCACACACGTATGTGAATTTATAAGCTGTGGACAAAAACACGACGATGGGTAATGAAATTATCCAAATTTATTCACTTAGATAACAATGGCAACCTAAAAAGAACCGTACCGGTTCTGCCTTCGGCATTTTCATGAACTCTTACGTAAGGATGTCATTTATAAGCTGTGTTAAAAAAATGATGGAATTTGACATAAATAAGCAAAATTTCTCGAGTGGAATTCGTAAAAAACACCTTAAAGCTTGCAAAATTATCTCTTACTGTCTTGACTTGTCTCTGTTGTTTTTATAAACTTGTAATTTTAATCTTTTCTGTATTAACATTACAATTACAAAGACATTAACTATCATTTTAATAATAATTTGGCATTAATCAACTTCTGTTATGGTTTAATACCAGAGTCTAAAAACAGTTATTACGAATGCTTAAGGTTCATAGTTAAATGTCGATTGAAAGTGGGAATATATCTGACGATATTTTGAAATTTCATGATGAACTTAGTAAATAGCATTAATTTCGCGGAAAGTGTTGATTGAATTATGGATGAAAATGAAATTGTTTAACAGGAAGCTTTGTGGCCGCGAATTGAAAACAGTTGGAATTCTGTGAGATATCATAATTTTGAATGCTGTTGCTCTCAAATTAAGTATGACTCATTTTCCAATAATTTTATTGTTATTTATAACGATACTTTCAATACTGAGTCTTTGTTTTGTTATTTTATAATAAATTAGCTTCTTCTCGTTCCACTCCATTCGATTTACTACTTCCTTTAAATTAAATTTACAAAGAATGTACTCATGAAAAATTGAAGTCTATAAACTTCTGGCAATGAAAAATACTCGAAGATAAGCATTTATTTTAAATAAGTCTCTACTTTCTTCAACATATATTCAAATCTGCCACATGACATTAAATTTATCTTACACATAGCTTATATCTTATGCAGCGGATTTAGGAATTTAAACATTCATCAATTCTTTAATTCAAACCTTTTATTATCTATACGACATTAACCTTTTAGAGTTACTAAGATTAGTAGTACTTTACTTTGTAAGTTGAGATTAATGTGAGTAGTTTTGTACGTTCTCTTCAGAAGATGGGTGGTTTTAAAGGATTAAATTTTGTATGATAACGTCGAAGATGAAGCAATGATTAATATACATTCGGCAAAAGCTTTTATTTCGAAACCCATTAGCCGATGCTTAAGACGATTCCAGTTGCTGAATTTTAAGTTATGAATTGTTAACTGTATAAATAGATTATGCATCTCAGATGCTTGAATAAATATCATCAAAAGAATATGCTTCCTAACAAAGTATTACATCGTAAATATTATGGAAGCTAATTTTATAAAATAGTGGTAAATAGTTTTTCGAAATGTTATTTTCTTTTACTTACAATTGATATATGATTTTTTTGAATTAGTCTTTCAATAACCGTAGTTAATCATTACTACAAGTATTTAATTATTATTTCTCATACAAGTTTTCCTCTCCAATCGTGAACCATAGCTAAATTCAAAACTTTTAAAGATAGACATGTATATTCAATTGGCTGAAGGATTCAAATGACGAAAAGCATATATTTTATCTTAATTCAGACAATAAATATACTATGGGAAAAAACTAGGAAGTCTAAATTTTTATGCAGTCCTCTGGTCCCATTAGTCATATACATTTATTTAAAATATTAAATTAATTTATGCAATATTTTTGACAACGTAACATTTTATACAACAAAAGTTTCACTCACCAAGTCATGAAGCTTTAAATTACACTATTTTAGACGATACGATTCAAGGAAGTGGTAGTCGTTGATTGATCTAAAACAGTGGTTTCCAAACTTTTTTCCTTCGAGTATCCCTTGATTTTTCCTGTTATTTTCGCGTACCCTTTACTGTCATACCCCTCTCTCCAACCATGCATCAACGTAAAGAAATTTTATTATCAATAATTTTAAGGGCTTAGTTAAGCTGAAGAGTCAAATGACTCGAATTAATAAGCTTGATTAATAGTCTAAACTAGAAAATAAAATAAAGCGCATACAACAGCGGCGCCCAGTGAAGCTACAGCTTTTGAGAAGACATTGAAGTTCATGAATAATCGGGGAAATTGAAGACAATATATAAATTATTTACCAGGATTCCTTTGTCTTTATTTCTTATTTTAAGCTTGGGCTTCCCGCTGGTGTGGTGCGGAAATTCGGCGAGGGAGTGCCAGCTCAGGTGTCGTCTTCGTCATCTGACCGCGGTTCAAAATGACGATGTCCGTCCCAAAATAGCCCTCGTGTTGCTTCAGAAAACGGACGTTAATAAAACTAAACTGAACTTGAACGTAGGCTTTAGATTTGCGCATTTTTCACTTTAACTTTTCACACGAATTTGGGGAACCAAAATTCTGTAACATTTTTAATCCTTTATTTTTTCTTGCGTCCTCCATTACCGACTTGGATGTCACGTACACTGTAAAAAATATCCGTTTTTTTACCGGACTTTTTCCGTATATTTGACGGTTTAAAGCTGTTTTGTTAACAAAACGGTTTTTCACCGTTTTCCGCTCCATCCATAAACGGTTTAAAACCGTCAGTTCAAATTCTATTTTTCGTACAATAACTTTCCCCTTTCTTAAATGTAATTTTATTGCATTCATTTCATGTTTTTAATAGGGTTCCATCTCCGCTGTTTTTTACACATGTTGCAGTAACCTGTTGTCTCTCATGAAAGCTAACCTTAAAACACGTGTTCTGTCAATAGTTGATTTTTACACCACTAGGTGGCGCCACTAGAGCTATAGTGATTTTAAAACTCAAATAGATTATTTTTACTTCATTTTATGAAGTTTCCGGTGGTCTAGTGGTTAGAGCGACTGCGTTTTATTTCTATCAACGCGGTTTCGATCCCCGGCTCAGAGGAGTTAGAAGTTTTGTCACCATCTTGCATCGAAATCGTCCAAGTAAGTTCAATTAAAAATTATATTATTTAAACTAATTGAAATTAATAATTAAGCCTTAATTAATTAATATTCATAATTGATAATACACATCAGCACATTTCAACTCAACTCGAACAGAAGGAGAAAAACAACTCAACTCAGTCGATGACGTCACTTCGATGACTTAATTTTTACTGAGAAAACTTGATTTCATACGGTAAAAAACCGTTGTGACTACGGATTTACTTCCTAACTTTTACGGTTTTACTTCCTAACTTTTACGGTTTTGCACAACCAACCCAGCTGCCAGTTTAAAACCGTAAATTTTACGGGATTTTTTTTACAGTGTACCTCCAACTGGTTCTTCGCGTAGCCCCAGTTGTTCGCATACTACAGGTTGGAAACCTCCGATCTAAAATAATGCAATCCAAATCATCACAAATCAGTCAGTTTTAGTCGCAAAAAAGTTTACCTTTATGTCACTGCAAATTTTAGATTATATGCGTATTGTTTGCCATCATGTAGCTCGGTAGTATTACGATGGTTAAGGGGACAAAGGGGTTTTTGATTTCCCGGACACCAATTTTTGGAGAGAATCGTGCATTAATTTCACTTTTTTGTGGTTAGGAGATGTCATGAAATTTTATAGTACTAACCTATAGTCACTAAGCCTTTGAAAGTCATAGGTTTATGTACTGGCAGTGCCTTTCCCTGCTGTGTAATGAACGTCCTCTTTGGCATTTTCTTCCAAAACATGCCAGTTTCATTACAGGTGAAAACTTGCTGGGTACTGTTTTATGTAATCTTTGGATTCGGATACATATATTTTGGCCCAGACGAATTCGCATCACTTGACTCCATGAAAACCGAAACAAATTTTTCTCGGAAACCGAAACCGATGATAACAGAAGGCGACGAAAACTGAGGTATTACTGCAAAATGGAATGGAATTAATTACAGGATTTAGAATAACATAACTACTGTAGTAAACAAAATACTCATTAAAACATAATAATTTATAAATTCAATAACATATAACTAGAGAAGGAAATTTAGATTAGAAACCAGAACGACGGAGAACAGAATCTAGAACATAACACGAACGACATTACATAACGGATTAAGAAGATGAGGCAATAAAGGAGGTAAACGGACTTGTCTGTGTGTGGTTTAGAAACATTTTGTATTATATTAACATTATATTTTAAAAGGGAAAGAGACCAGTTTGATCTTCTAAATCGGGTGTTTCCAAACTTTTCCCCCTCGCTTACCCCTTCATTATTCTTTTTATTTTCGAGTACCCCCTTGTGTCTTATCTAACCCTCACACCCCCTACCATCCGTCTATACAATTATTTTATCCATAACGTTAATAGCTTGTGTCAAAGACTTGAAATAATAACATTTGCAGGACTTATTTTTGATTTTACGTTTTATTCCATTTTTACAGTAGTATTAATTCAACGCCAAAGTAAATGAAAGCAGTATTGTAATAATTTCGCATTAACTGATAAGGACACTTAAAAATGACACTTTGTTATTATCAACTATTCAAGTGGAATATTTATTGAATAGTGAGTATTCACTTGGGGAAACAAAATTTCGTAACATTTTTAATCCCTTATGTTTTGTTTCCGCCATTACCAGCTTTAATTTCTCGTGTCACAACTAGTCCTTCGCGTACCCTCATGGGTGATCCTCAAAGTGATTGCACTGTTGCAACATGATAAACACCGCTGATCTTCCTTTTGCAGATTAAAAGCGGTTTTTTATATCGGTGAATTGCGTGACTCAAATAGAATGACACAGAAATAAGAATTTCACATATCTGTGATCTGTATTCTCACTAAAGCAGCATTAAATAGATATACCTCTCCAACTTATTGCAAGATTCCGATTTGATAACGTGATTTTCAGACACATTTCTTGTTATGAATTATTTATCAGTGTTTTTCCCTTTTTTTAGGCTTTATGATTTATTATCCTTGTCATTTGAAATTAATGGATAAAGATATCCGAAAAAACCTACAGAAATATCTTAAATATGCACTGATTAGTACTTTTGGGTCGCTTAATGTTTTTCTAATGGTTTAGTTTTATTGCAATTTTCCAAATATGTTATAAATATTAATGACTTTGCGGGGTACCCATAATTTGAGATTTAATATAATTCATCTTAATATACCTCTTAAAATCATCAATTTTAAAAATTCATCATGTTATAAGCCATCTCGCGTAATAAAACAGTGGTTCTTGTTCGAGCTTCATAAACTGTAAAACTGACAAGAAATGATTTCTTGCTGTAAATTTCTTCCGCATTAAACCTAAAATAATTGGAATTAAAATTCCACAACATTGTTAAATAGTGGCTTTTAAAATCAATTTCTGCAAAATCCTAGTAATTATGCAGTGACAAATAGCCTTTTACTGTACGTGTTTCCTTATCTATGAATGTAAATTAATAGATTATTAAATGAAAATTGAATCATCAGCTCATTAATAATATCAAGCAATTAATAGGCAAAGTAAGTGAACTGTTATCGTATGTTTACGTGGGTTTTGATACTTCCATTATCATCTTGTCGTCATGATGTATTCATATGAAGAAGTTGTTTTATTTTGCTGTATAAAAATAAATGATATCATATTTTTGCAGATATTTTATTCCAATTTTCTTAATCAAAATTATTTTTTCAATTTTTTTTATCTGTAGGATACAGGATGTCATCATTAATAATAAAATTATTTTAATAAATGATTTGGGGAACACAGATAATCAAAAATTGTCAATGTAAAACTGATTTATTTAAAAGTCATGAAATACTCTGAATGAAAATCTAAAACCAAAGATTTGATTAAATAAGAAATTAAATTTTGATATATAAATTTTCAGTTTCATTGATAGGGTGTCCATAAAGTTTGCGCGCAATTTGAAATAGCTATAATTGTATGAACTTATGCCATAGAAAGAATTCGTTAAAAAGATCTTGATATATATATTTGTTTTTCTGAACTTTCTGGCGTCAGATACAGAAGAACTAAATTGTGTTCTTTGATTGGTTAAATTAAAATGCAGCACAGCTGCTCAAAGAAAGTCTGGAATCCAGCACAAAAAATGAACTCCCTCAATAATTCCATATCAAACTGATAAACAAAATTAAAGAAAGTCTTCAACGAAAACAGTTTAATTTCTCTTTTTACTCAAACCATGAAACAACAGTCATTCTGGAGAATAAATAGATTTTAAATTTAAATTATATAAAAAAAATATATCAAGTTTTCTAATCCATTTATAGATTTATTCCCTCGCATGTGTATTAGCAAAGTTACAACTATTTTAATCCCTTCTCGTCAGATTTTGTTTTCGAATTTCCGACCAAATAAAGCTTTTTTTTAGTGCAGAAAATACAAAATGATTGTTTTCCATTCAAGGCGGGAAATCTTACCCCGGATACGTGAAGAAAGTAAGACTATTTGCGCCATCTCTTAAGAATATTCAGAAATACAAAAAATAAGCGCGGAATATAACAGGACGTGCGACGAATTCACTTTCAACGATGCAATTTTTCTCTTTGTCGCATGACACATGAAGCCGACCGTTCGGGCAGAAAAAAAAGCAGAAAGTATGACGCGCGACGCCGACCAGAAGGGTTAAACTCCGGAGAACTTAATGGGCATTCTGTAACCATAAGAAATTAAAAAAAAACATATCAGCAATTTGGCAAAATTTATACCGATAGTAATGCGATTTTATCTAAATGAATCTTAACAAAACATTGGTGAATTTTTCTTAGAAAGCTTACTTTTCCCAAGAACAATAGGGTCGGTTTTTCTTAAATATCCCTCCATGAAAACGATCTTCGCTGATGCATTGTAATGAGCATTAATGGCCTCTTTCCAACAACGGGTCATTACGTGAATTCTTTGTTTAACCGAAAGGAAAAGTTATTGATTGAAACAGAATTCAAAATGTCCATTGTTATATAGCCTTATAGAATATTTTCATGCTTAGGAACTTTGAGGGAAATTATGAATGCAGTTGTGCTTTTGTTAACATGAATTCATGTCGGTCGGGAAGAACATTCAACTTGTTTTTGGATATTCACAGCTTAGTGAAATCTCTACAATATAAATGTCAGATTTGAAAAATGTTGAATGCATTTCGAGTCTGATAAGAAGTTTTCGACAAGGTAATCTGACCGTCACGCATCGAAGCAGAAATAAATTTTAACGATTAGAATCAGAATTTAATGTAGATATGGCGTTTCATTATTAATCTTGAAAGATAGTAGCAATAAATAAATAACTAATTAATTCATTTTTGAAACGAGTTTTCCTTCTGAAAACAACCCATTAGTTGGTTTATATTCGTGAATAATTGATGAATTTAAATTCAAATTACTTTCATAAATTATTCAAAATGCTATGATGACAGTGAAATACATTTTAAATATTTATTTTTCCAAATTTAACCCAATTGAAATAAGAATATAATAAATGATTTACAGATATAATTTAAATGCATATTTTTATATTGGAATAGCATAATTAGATAAATTACAAAATAAAGTAAAATCTAACTTCAAGGCTTACTTATTTAATCAATAAATTGATGATATGGAGCAAATATAGTTTCAGTTATTTTGCTTCAGGTGGCGACAAAAGTTGTGGATTTGAAAGAGTAACATTGGTACATTCAAGGAACATTTCAAGGAACATTTACTTTGAACGTTGCTTAAATGCACTTACAGCATCGGAAACCATCTAAAAAATACATATTTTGAGATATAGGAGAAAGTGGGGTAAAACCGGGTACCGAAGACTCAAAGGCCTGTTGGAGCTAAACTATTCGGCAAAGAGCTGGTCAAATTTTATTAAAATATTCAATGTTTATTAAAGTACAATATATCTTTCAGGACAAGTCTTAGCTTTACTACTTTTTTACCAGTGATATTTGTATTAAAAAAGTCATACCCATTAAAACGGGGTACACTAGTTAACTTTATGGAAAATTAGGAAAATTCGATTTTCATTGGAAAAGTAGCGGGCATTTTTGTTTTAAATGACAATTTAAGAATATTAGTTACAAAATTCACATGTAAAGCAGTTGTCACTGCAACTTTCGTGGGCCCAGCTAAGACAGTTTCTACTTTGAATTAACCCTTCTCATTTATTTAACTTGGGAAATACATCATTAAAATATAAACAATCAACTTCTGATGTGTTTTTATAGCCTTCATCTGAGGAATCATCAATACTGACTGTCCCGGCCTTACTCCATTTGGAGTACCCAGTTTATCTCCGAAGAGGTTATAAAAAACGAAACAGAATCGCTCAATAATTGGACTAAATCCTTATTCTTTGATATATAAATCCTTAGTAAACGTATAATAAGATGGAGTAAATATAGTTTTTATAACTATAACGATTGTTAAGTAAGGTTAGTTTAAAATCAAACGAACATTAGAGAGTTGAAGTCTTAAAACAAATAAACCTTCACTGATGCAGTGAATTCAACAGCTGCTACGCGCCACTATGACTGTTCCTTTTTCTTGGCTATTCAAGTATAATTCAGTATCTGTCCGCTTCAAAGAAGAGACAATAGCGCCAGAATTATGGGTACCCGGTTTTACCCCACTCTCCTAGTTGTTTTTGCAAAAAATATGTAAAACTAGTTTATATGTATTGCAAAATTTATTTTCAGCATAATCTGTTGTGCAAAAGATTAGGGTTTGTTCGATTTTGCGCAACAAACTACATACACGTAGTTACAGTTTATAATATTTAATTCCAAATCTAGAAATATTGATTTCTAAGTGCATAACTGTGTCTGTTTATTCGTCGCATTAAGTCTTTAATTTAACTTGAGAATTCATAGAGGAAATACAATAACAAAATTTCTATAAAAATGTTGCGCATTTTAAGAAATATAAAATATTTTTCAATGTATCTTTTCAATGCTTTAAAAAACAGTGCGATTCATATGTACGGAGTAACTTTAAAAATCTAAACACACGATTGAAAATGGAAACATAATTTTTGCACAGAAGTGATAGAAATTAATCCTTTTTAGCGACCAAATTCTTTAAACCAAAACTTAAACCGACAATCGATTCCGCAGTTGGTGTAACGATGCGTTACATATAGGACGGTTAGTGGATTAACATCTTACAAATGTTCAATTTTCATTATTTACTCCGGCTATTGTATCATCCTGAGTAACACATTAATCCAACAACTTTAGAACCATTTGGTAGCTTAATGCTAACCAGTAAATTCTAGTCCCATTGGTGAAAAACTGATTTGATGCAATAGACGTCATTTTTTTCTTCGTTTGCTTGCAAATTATTGATTTGTCCGAATTTCTTTAGCATCCTGTACATTTTTGCTTGGAAATTACTGAATTTTAAAGTTGTCCGTACTTTTTTTTTATCACCTTGAGCATTTTTGGTTGCTAATTATTGAATTTTAAAGTTGTCCTGACTTGTTTATCACCCTGTACATTTTTGATCGGAAATTATTGAATTTTAAATTTGTCCGGACTTCTTTATCACGCTACACATTCTCAAAAACTACATTTTTAGTTGTTCCCCATGGGCACTGACGACCGTAATTCATTGTCTTTGTAAATTACAAACTCTTAAAGTCCATTAGCGCTTGCCTTTTAATCTTCTGACACACCTTTGAAAGAGGTGTTGAGGAAACTTAATTCCCTCCTAATCGACGCTTAAATTGAAACAACCCCAGAAGTACAAGTAGGCTTGATTTCCATTAACAGAACACAAACAGAGACCCAGTCGAGTCTTCTACCCTAGACTTTCTTGGTATAGTAATGATGTAATTTGCAATGCGTGGTCAATAATGATTGCGTGTTACACCCCCAAATGTTCTTGATTTAAAACAATAAAAAATGCAGTAAAGAAATAGCTGTTGTTTTTAGAATTTGTAATTTAGATGCTCCCTGGCGGAAAGTTCAGAAACTTTTCAGTGACATAAACTTAGTTTAGAGGCATCTTAAAACACAAAAAATTATATGTTTATTGATTTCAGTTTAATTGTCGTAATAATTTTGCTTTGAATCTGAACGTTTTCAAATATTTATATTATATTCATTACTTCTTACATATTTAATTATTTTGATATTCCCATTGTCTTCACAGGAATAGCAAAGCGCAACTATTAAAAAAGCAAGATGTATTATGGCTTGGTTGTATCTAAAGTATCTCTAAATTTCTTAAAATAATCTGCATCATTTTATTCAAGTATGATTAAATTGAAATAAACTGTTTTTCGAATCATCAACAATTGCCATCTTCATTTTAAGCCGTACCGTAGCCCAATTCCTGTAATCCAAAGCAATCATCACACGGAGAGTTGCACACTAAGGTATATTTTCAAACTTGTTTTTGAGATTCCAGAGAGGTTTAAAACTGTAGAATGCATCAAATACCAGAAATGGAATATTTTATATCAAGCTACATTGATGGAATTAGGCATATGAATTTATTACCAGAATTGCAGATCTGTAATTAATAATGGGCCTATTTATTCAAAGGGAAAAGAAGCAAAATGTATATTCGATTGCCTGCACTATACTACGAAGCTAAACACTAAACATGCCATATTGTGTATGTATATGAAGTCAAGAGTGATATAAAGTCAAGAGAACACTTTCTCTGACCAATATTGTGAACACAAAAATGGCAGATTAAATCAATTATATACAGGGAGTCCACTTAAATAAGGGCCGAGGGGTGTCGGAACCTGAAAATTTTCAAAAAATTATAATTTGAAATTTTTGCATTTTCAAACTCTCTATATTTTTATCTTCCTAAGAATGCTTTACTTTAATCTCTACGATATTTATAAGCGTGAAAATTCTAGTTTTAAATCATCACCGAAGCAGGACAAAAAATGTGATGCCCATCAGAAACCGATCCATTTTCCAACTTTAAAAAGGCGGAATTGTTTGGAAAGACTTATCTTTATAAAAAATAGTTTACCTGTTGCTGTTGTGGAATATATATGACAAATTTTTTCAGATTTTTCAAATTCAAAGTTTCAGAAGAAATGCATGAGTGATAATGCCCAAGAACTCAAATGAGAGTGTAAATAATATGATCCGTTGTTCTTTTCCAAAGAACAAATTTGTTAAAATAGAAGATTTTTCTTTAGGTATACATGATGCCACATCAGTATTCAACAAAGATATTGTCAAAAAATCCAAGTACAGAACCTGGATTTCATAAGAAAAATGCCATGAAGCACCTCGAAAAAGAAAGACTATAAAAATTAAATATTGCTCTAATTTACAAACAATAAAGGAGAAAGGATTAGAAAATAGACTTAAAAGGAACAAAGAAGATAATGACACTAAAAAAATATTTATCGTCTTGAGAAGGTCGCCGGAATGTTCCGAAAAGTTAATATTTTTACATTAGAATGAGTTTTTCTCAAAATGAAATTTTCGGACGCGATGTACCTTTCCTCAGAAACTACTGCTCATGGTTATGCAATTTTTTTGCTACACATTCATTATGTTCCCTAATATATACTGAAATGAGCTTTTTCAAAAAAATAAAAATATATTTTTTATTTTTTTGTGTGAATAAAGATCAAATTTCACGATGTCTAATACAATATTTTGTAAAAAATTTAAAAATTTCCAAAATTTCATTTCAGTATGATCAAAAAGATGTACTTTTACTTACATAAAAAATTTCAAATGCCTATCCGTAATAGATTTCGAGAAACTGTACATCGCAAATGATACATTTAACATTGTCGGTCTAGAGGGTTCCGACTCCCCTAAACTTCAGAACAACGGCAGTTATAGTTATGAAAATAGTGTCAAATGTGTATTTTAAGCGTTCTGTTCTTAGTTTTAATATGCACAAGGTGTCTTTTTGAACTAAATCGATAACTCTCTACAACTTTGTATTTGACATTTTTCTCCTATTTTGTACCGTTTTCGAGGTAGGAACGCCAACTCCGGAGTTTTCCACCAGGTGGCGCTGTAAGTTATCTCATCGCAGAGCGCATAGGCGTTTTACTATACCTAAAACACTACTTTCATGAATATAGCTGCCCTTGTTCTGAAGTCAAGGGGGTGGCCCTTATTTAAGTGGCTACCCTGCATAAAGGAATGTCTCCATTTTCCCACAAGTTTCCGCTCTCTAGAGTTCCGAATCATCGTTAATTTAAAAAAGTTACATTCCTTTATCTGTCGTCTACTCATTTTTGTAAATTCCATCAACTGTCAACTGAAAGCAACACCACGTTACCATACGATAACAAACGCTTCATTCAATAAAGGAGTATTAGAAATAAACTACTAATAAATATACAATAAAAAGAGAATATCTCTTATCTGTGAATATTGTAAAATTAATTGATAAATGGTTGAAATCATTCTTGACTAATTCAATGTACTTTAAACAATTTACAATGTTTAACAATGGGAAACATAATAGGAAATTATCACATTCATTCATGCAATCATAATGTTTCGCAGAATTGGTTCTATTCAAAATTATATTTAAATAAGGCTTATTCGTGTTTTAAACAATGTTTCTAAGTCATCGAGTCAGAATTGTGCATTTTTTTTTGGACTTGGTTACTTCATATTTCTGCTCACCTGAAACTTTTATAACCCTCTGTCTCCACCGAGGCAAGAATAAGTTGAATAATTTTGTTTCCACTCCAGAAAGAATTCGTTTAATTACGAAATACCGCATCATTTTTCCTGAATGACTGTTAATTTTGGTTTTTTTACTTTCGGTAAGCCCCTTAAGATAGCGATTAATGATATTGTTTGTCTTGCAAAGTTTTAACCAAGCTTCGCGATTTTCCATATTTTCTGCGAAGAGCGTACTCGAAGAATTCATATTTACTAAAGAAAACTCTAAAAACCGTTAGTTTAATTAAATGAATATCCATCTGTTTTTATTTTTTATGCATCACTCTAAAGTTAAATTCATAATGTTGCCAAGGAAAATGCGTAAAATCAGAACAAAAGGAATTCAGATAATGTGAATAACATAATTGAGTCTCTTCACTTGATCTTACAAAAAAGACAATTGTAGTTATGCCTGTCATTTAATATTTAATTGCACGTCTTTCTACAGCTTGCTGTTAAACGCCTTCTTTATGCAGTCATCTTTATGCGTCCATCTTTATGAATTATTCTTTATTCATTCATTTATGCTTTATTCTTTATGCATTCATTTATGCTTTATTCTTTATGCATTCATTTATGCTTTATTCTTTATGCATTCATTTATGCCTTATTCTTTATGCATTCATTTATACTTTATTCTTTATGCATTCATTTATACTTTATTCTTTATGCATTCATTTATGCTTTATTCTTTATGCATTCATTTATGCTTTATTCTTTATGCATTCATTTATGCTTTATTCTTTATGCATTCATTTGTGCTTTATTCTTTATGCATTCATTTGTGCATTCATTGATGCATTGTTCTTTATGCATTCATTGATGCATTTTTCTTTATGCATTCATTGATGCATTGTTCTTTATGCATTCATTGATGCATTCTTTTTATGCATTCATTGATGCATTCTTTTTATGCATTATTCTTTATGCATTCTTTTTATGCATTCTTTTTATGCATTCATTTACGCATTACACTGTTTGAAATTGCACTGAATTGTCAATTTTATGATCAAGACCTAACAATGAATTAATAGCACCTTGCTATTCGGAAGTGCAACGGGAATTCTTTTGCACTTTGAGGGGCAATTTGAATGTCGATGTCCCAGTCCGTCCTGAAAAAATTAAAAACAGTAAATAATAATTTTTAATATTTAGGGAACAGATAAGGGATATTTTTTTTGAAAATCATTAATAAGCAACTATATCAACTATGAGAAGTCTATATCAGCATTGATATTAAATATGAAAAATTTGTTTAATGAATGATGTCGATAAATCATGTGTTTATTTAATTTTATCAGTTGTTATCATTATGGTACCATACTTTTCTTATCAACAAATAACCGTAACTGAAATTTTTAATAACTATTCTTATTTCACGTGTTATAAATTTATGATTAATACCAACCCTTTTGATTATCTCTTCATTAACTTTCTAAAACGGCAGACGGATGAATATGATGAATGCATTCCTTAAATAGTTGAAAAGAAATCGACTGGAATTCATTTATATGACTAGCAGTACGCGCACGGCGATGCCCGTGGAATCAGGACTTCAACAAAATAAAAAAAAAATCGCCCACAATGACACGAAAAAGTTTTCAAAACAAAAGATACACATTATAGATTTTCCGGCTTATTTTTTCAGCGATAATAACATGTAGAAAAACAGTACAGAGTACATTAATCCAAAACAATATAAAAAAATTGTTGCCCGTGGAATCGGGACTTCAACAAAATGAAAAAAAATTCTTAGAACATGACAAAAAGCTCCGAAGGTCATGACGTCACCTGGCCCTTCATCCAATCAAATTGAAAGCTGCCTTCCGGAAGGCTATCGCTGAAGAAATTTCGCTCGACGAAAATAACTTTCATCTGCCCAGGAATAATTTAATTTAAAAAAAAACTTGAAAAGATATTTTAACCGTTGTTGTTTTAAATCCGACACAACCGTTCTACCTATATGCTGAAAAAAATTGAAAATAATAGTGTTATTAGAAAGTCGGATGCAACAAATTTAAAATCAAAAGTAACATCTTGAAGCCAAAACTGGGTATTTTTAAAAAATTTCTCAAAATTCAGTAAATTGCGTTAGGAATTCAAAACTAACTTCATTAGAACGGAAATCGCGTGCTCTTTCCGATGGTCTATCTATTTTTGTCGTACAATTATTTGAAACCATTCTATTGAGAAATTAGTGCGAAAAATCAACCAAAACAACACAAAACATTAAATAAAAAAATTTCTAGATTAAAATTTAAAATTTCGGCTTCGAGGTGCATTCAGTCACCATTACGACTACCTGTGTGCCAAATTTCATGGCTGTAAGTGCGATAGATTCGTCTGGACATCGCAGACAAACACGCACACACACACACAAACATTGCCTTTTATAAGTATAGATAAATGAAACAATTTTTTTCGTTTTAGTAAAAATGTTTATTTCCACTGTATTAAGTGTGTGCTTTGAGACTTCCTGATATTTTCTTTAAAAGATTAAAGTTGTCATTAGCATTTCTTATGTTACATAAATATTATCAGTGATATAATATTTTCTGTAACTATAAACTATAGAATAGAAAACTTGGTTAATGGTGATCCATCTTTTTACAAACTTAAATAACTTCATTTCCGAGACAGTTTCAAAATCCGTCATTCTAGTTTCGCTGATGAAGGAGAAATTGGAAAGAATATTATCATTAACTCTTACGAGATTTATGGCATAAATGCAGTGGTGTTTCATTATGGTTATAAACAGATAAGGGCAGACAGAGTTGACTTCTTAATTATCACGCTTGAACTGATTTATGATTTGGTTTCAGAAAAGTGAGGTTCTTCTTTAAGTGTGGCATTTTTTAAATGATTTATGTGTAGCCTTTTTGTGCTAATGCAGCAAAAGATGCTGCTTATAACGATATTGTATGGACCTAAAAAAATATTGTTATAGACAGATTATTGTTATAAAGAGTTTGAGCCAGAGGCGAATCGGGGGGGGGGGGGGGGGGGGGGGCGGCAGCCCCGCCCCAGAGCTAAACCAGAATTCTTTATTTTATTTAAAATCACCACAGCTGTTTTTTTTAACCTCTATTTAAAAAAAAAAGTGACAACATTTCTACCTGGCTTTTGACAGGCTCGCAAATTTTCCCACTTTTGTAGTCATTCCTCTCGTATTCGCAGCGTTGACGCGGTGAAAAACATGTTCTTACTTGTTATTTCATAGTGTTTTTTCATAGATTTTCGAAAGTGTTGTAGTGTTTTTTGATTCCTATTGTAAGTAAAATCTGTAAAGTTAAAGTGTTTTTCTTTTCATAAGCTAAAAGTTTTTACATCCGTCACGATGATACAAAATTTTTTAAACCTCAGCCCCACCCCCGTCCCGAACCAAATCCTGGATTCGCCACTGGTTTGAGCATTTACGCCACCAATGTTTATGTGCGTGTGCAAGTACTAATATACTAGCTAATTCCATTGCACTTATTGATTCATGCTACAAACACTCGCTGATATGCAACTGTATTTCATAAACTTTAAATTATTTAAACTATTTTTAAGTGAACTAATTTCAAAGTGAAAATTTTGATTAAAATTTTCACTAACAGTAAAAGTATGAATGAAAAGGAGATGTGAGCATACTTTTATATAATATTAATACCAAGGTTTTACGTAATGTCTTCAAATACCAATGTTTTACGTAATGTCTTCAAATACCAAGGTTTTACGTAATGTCTTCAAATACCAATGTTTTACCTAATGTCTTCAAATACCAATGTTTTACACCGCTCCATCGTAGATAAGACTTTAACCCTCTGACTACTAAGAGTTCTCAAAATCTGAGTACAGTTGTATACGCAGGTTTGCTTACTTATTGATCTGTAGAATGGATTCGTCCGCCTCGTCCTCCATTTCTCCTCACTACGGATAGTGAGGAGATATGAATGGCAGGCCTTTCATCTCTCATCTCTCCCCGAAGGGTCCCTTTAATTACCACTCGCCCAACTGCCTTCTCCCCCTTTCGGAACAGCAACCGGCCGAAATCCGCCCCACTAGTATAGAAGTCGCATGGCCGGTTACGGCCGGCTTAGGAGTCAGAGTGTTAACAAATCAAAAACAAAATGGAAGAAGTGGTTCCTTTCAGACCGAGAAGGGATAATAACATCTGTGCATATTTCAATCATTAGCATTCCCCCGATTCTCCTGCTACAATATAACAGGCTCTTGATTTCTAGCCCCGTCTCTCTCATTCCCCTGATCCACATTCTGAACCATGGGGTGTCGTTTTGCAAGAAAAAAAAAATCGGGATTGCGTTGTACCAACTTTACCAGTAATTCGAAATTGTCGCATTGTACCAGTGAAATTATCCTTACACATAGGTGTACCTAAAGAGTGATTTTCGCTGTAGGCAGGTTCAAAATACATTGAGTAAATGGGAATTCTGCTGGGACCAAAGAAAATATCGTTATAGACAGTATCGCTATACTCATCTACCACTTAACTCTCTCATACTGATATAATCGAATCTTTTCATTTGACTTGATTTTTGCGATGTTTGTAAAAATAGAATTTTACAATGGATTTACCTGTCACTGCCTGATGTGTTAGAGCGCTGAAATTTGCACATTCTCGTGTTCTCGGTAACAACCCAATTCTTTTATATTTCGCAAACTTTATTATCAATTTCTCTATGAATTTTAGTAAAATTTTTATTTCGTATGAGAGCCATCTAGTTTTAAATTCGAGATTAAGAATTATTGTAAGATTTTGTAATTATTATAATATTGAATAAAATATATTTAAGATTACAAAGTAGAAAATAAATATTACTAAAATGAAAAAACACGTTTTTAACAAGTTATCGCGTCAGTGCCTTCCACTTTTATAACGGTAGCGAAGCACAAGTTTGAATGAGGTCTCCTTGATGTTCAACGCAATTAATAATAAAATATATCTTGTACACGTGTACAATACTGGTTGCAAGATTTTTTAATATTTCGAATGAACTTGTATATACACGTGTACATCTAATGCATTTATATTCTTATTGAAAGCAGTAGGTTTCCTTTTGAAAAGTTAAAACTTGGATATCTATGTAAAATAGGAAGTTAATCATACACATTTGCATTATTTTCAATCGTATAGAATGCAATATCTATTTTTTTTAACATTTTAATTCACATTAAAAATTCCTGAGTCACCCAAAGCGAGACATTGGGCATTTAAAAATATTTTTTGTTTAACTACGTGATCCTGAATTATCTCATCGTCTAAACGGCTATACACGTGATCGTATAGATGGCTGTTCCCAGTGAAACTGCTTAGAAGTTTTATGTTTGAAACACGTCGTGGCAGAGTTTGAAAATGAGGTACTAAATCCCTTTTTGCATTTTAAGGACTCATTATTTCCAAGAATCGTCCCAATAAAAGAATCATTCGAATTTTTTATTACTTTAACAAAATAATTTGTAACCACAACGCAATTTTTGAGAAAGTCTTAAATTGAATTTTTTAAAATTTTCTTATTGTTTTCATACATGTTAGCGCCAACTTGCTTATGACAGAAATTCCAAAACTCCTCTAAAAATATTCCTATCACTTATCGTATACTTTTTTTAATCAAAACGTTTTATGAAATAATATAATTGGATGCAGTTATGCGTTCGATTAAATGCTTCTTTCGAATAGTTTTTCTAAGTTTATAAATATAAGACACAATTCGAAAAAGTTCTTTCTGGTTTGTGTATCTATAAAATCTAGTTTCTGTATGGAAAATTTTGAAAACATTTGTATCACGGAAAATTTCTCATCACCATTTATAACTAAACATTATCGAAAAAAATCCTTTGAATTGCAAGAAATTTGATTCAAATTTAATTAATATAAAAAACATTTTTCAATTAAATTTCTATTTATAATTCTTCATTTCCTTACTTATTTTCAAAGTTTTGGCTCGCGAAAAAAATTTCCTCGGTGGAAAAATATTTGAAACTCTGTTTCCAGCTTATCTGGTGTTGTAGATCGCACATTGGTAGGAGAAAGAAGGGGAAAGCTTGCGGTCTTTAACTACTCGTGCTCGCCGGCGGAATCTGAAGCTGCAACGCTAGACAGTTCTAGTTACTGGTAGTTACTGTTTCCGCTGCACATAATCTTCGGGTAGTAAAAAAATAAGATAGGGAACTTAGTTTCCTGCCTCGGTTTTTACTCGTAGTTTATTTGAAGGTCGAAATCGTTTAATGTAAAATTTGGTTAGACTGTTGATAGGTTTAAGCATTAAATGAGAATTAATATAAATTGATTAAATTTACACAATGGAAAAAGTTGGTGGTGCTACAGTACCGCAGCTCCAATACACGAGCCACCCCTGTTTAAGCTTAACTCGGAATAATAATATTTTCGCGTCTTTTATTAATAAAAATTAAATATTGAATAAATTGTCACGAAACCTTCACCAAAACCTTCATTATATTATAGTATTTGCGGGCAAAATTTGATGTACTTTTAACAAACAAAAACTATAGTTATCACATATCAAATCAACTGTTGACGAATACGTGGCGTGAATGGCATATCTGAGAAAGTGAAAATGTATTTAATGTTAACGCTCAACGTAATGCCTACGCGCATATAAATAAAAGCATTTTAAATGTTTATAAATATCAAAATTTTAATATGAAATATACGTTTATATAAAGTATTAGACAAAATCCTCTTAACTTCTGCAACTTTCCATTTCAGCGTGCCTTATAATCGGAGTTCACTTGTTATCTCTCCTGAATGAAGGTAATCACGCCACCTAGTGGCAAGGAGGGTAATTATTTCCGTTACAGGTTTTGATGGATAAAGAATAAACTATTTTATTATAAGAATAAAATTTCCTTATTCTGAGCAAAGTTGAAGAAAACTTTTCTCACAAATACTATGTCCAGAGAACATCCCATCATCGAAATGGAGATACCTGACCTCAAGCCATTACTATACGTGGGAGGTAAACATCCTTTTTTCTCCCTACCATTTCGGTATAAAGGCCTATCTGCATGCTCATAAATTGTATAAACTAAGAAATGTATAAAAATAATACTCGATATGCAATAAAAGTAAGATATTTCTTAATTTCATTTTAGACATTTATCATAAAAGTATTGTTTCCATAATGTGTAGTAATATACTAATACTATCTTTAAAAAATGATTTTATTACTTTTTATGAATTTGCATTAGTAACATTAAATTTGTAATGACCAAAGTTGCTTATTAAAATTCCGATTATACGTCTTTTTATTTATATGTCGTTTTACGTCAGTCCCGTGAAAGAAGTATAAACGGTGCTTTAGTGTATTTCAAGAAAATTGCTTTAAAGAAAATAGAATCAACCGTGTAAAACACATGCAAAATAAAAATATAATTTTCTGTTTAAAATTCGACGAATTGAAATGTTGCATTAGGAGATAAAAGACATTTTGTGTCTTCTTAATCTTACAGCAAGAATTTATTGCAAAATGAAATGCCTTTTTCCTGCTATTTCCGAATTCTTTAAGTATCATCTAAAACTAGCTTAGTTCTTGCACGAAAAATAATTGCTCTTTTGGAACACAGAAAATTAAATCGCATCTACAAAAGAAAATTGGAATGGAGATAACTTTCTGAATTTATTAGCATAGCAATCACAAATTTAAATAAATAAAGCTTGAAAGTGGAGACAGGAAGAATAATATATATCTGAAATCTTTTCACTTCTTCCTTTTTATAGTTTGACTCATCGCTTATTTGTATCTTTTTGAAGGCAAAAAGACACATCCACTATTAGAAATATTATATCTTGCATGCCGAAAGGACAAATTCAAGACAAGGAAACGCCTGTTCCATATTACTTCTAGCTGCGGCTTTTTTCAAACCAAGAAACGTTTGTAAAACACTTTGATAATTCGTCAAAAAATTGTTCTAAAATAAAATTTAACCACGTAAAAATGTTTGCAACGGGAATTTGACTCGGGGTTGTTTTTAGCATTTTATTAATTTTACCAGTGGCGGATTTTGTCAATATGAGGCCACAGGCGCAAAACTGATTTGAGGTCCCCTCCCTCTACCTAAGGTCTCAGATTCGCCGTCGATATGCGTAGAATAGGTTTTGAGGCCCCTACCCTTACCCAATGTCGCAACTTCGCCGTCGGCATAGCACTATACAATTTACGTCCAATAGCTTTTGAGACCCCTTCCCCTACCGAATGGCGCTAATTCGCCATCAGCTTGCACTACTGTGTACTTCGAATGGATTTTGAGGATTGGATTTTCGAGGCACGAGGCGATCGCCTCTAACGCCTGTGCGGAAAACCGCCACTGAATTTTACAATATTTTGCATTGCTTTTTGGATGTGTTTTATTCATTTTTTCGTCTCACTTAAAAGCTAAAATCCTGTGTTTATCGAATGAATGTTGTAACTTATCCATCTTCTGCCACAGCACTTTTTAAAAACATATTTATTTTAATTTACGTGCTTTTATTTAAAATATATCACAAGTTTTCTCTACCATCTAATTAGATAACACATTCTGTTTTGGAAATATGCTGCCATATTGATGCAATTCAGGTGCTTATAGATTACCCACCATTTTTGTATGGAATTATGATGTCCATGAATGTCTTAATTTTAGATTGTATGTTTAACCAGCATTCACGAACCAAACTCGGAAAAAACAGCAAAGGGGTTAAATTTATTATTGTCTCTGCAAATTCTCATCTATCAGTGATTGTGGAAAATAATCAAGAATGCTCCTATTGTTTCGACTTCTGCATTTTCTCTTTGAGAAACATATTTGAATGCAACGGAATTCACTTGCGATTAATAATACCGTCTAAAAGTAGCAATAGTTTATATTTTGTTTCCTACAAACTCTACTATGCTTACTACTACTACTCTTTTTAATAAGCTTCTGAATTACAATGCTCAATTAAACCAATTATAATTATTCACTTTCTCCGAAGAGTTCACATAGCAAGAAAACATATCCACCATTAGCTTTAAGACGTTTTATTATTTATTTGTTGCCTGTATATTGTTTTAGAAAACATGGAAAAGTCAAATGTAACGCCGTATCATTTATGAAGTTCCGCGCTTTCAAAAGATTATTTATGCATCTCTACAATCAGAATCTGGAATAAGGAATTTAATTTCTTCTTTAACAGAACCGAAAAAAAATATTTGACTAATTAAATTATCGAAAATGTGCAGTTATTGTTAAGGTATAATTGAAGAGAAATTTTGAAAATAATTTTAGAATAATACATCGAAAATGCACACTAAAGAAAATCATGCTTTTATATGATAAAAGATGCATATCATAATTTTCAGCAAAATCTTTTCTTTTGCTTAAATTAATTGAATTAACCACTTTAAATGCGCTGCGAATGTTTCAAACACTATTTTGAAATATCAAGGAAATTGGTATGTTTATAAGCAAAAATGGAAATAATCCGAATAAAAATAAGATCTTTTTATAGCTTAATTAAGAAATTCCTTCAATCTCCAACTTTTACGACTGCAAACGTAGGAAAAAAGAAAGAAAAAGAAAAAAAAATCCATCCTGGTTTCGATCCGAGAACGAGAAACGACCACATCGTAAATCTTCCTTAAACTTTTCGACTTCGTCTAATTTCAGCTTAGCTTTGGAAAAAACAAAGTCATTGCTACGCGTATTACATTTTTCTGCCTTGGTTTGAAATGAAAACGCCAACTTTTTCGTTTTTATTGTTATATAGAAAGGGGAACGCGTGTATTGAACGATTTGTATAATTAATTTTTAAATCGTCTGCAGAAAAAAAATGGCGGTAATGAATCTGTCCGTAATAAGTTTGGAATCTTTTGAAAATGTATTATGATATGAGAAAAATAATGCGATTGTGTGGGTAACGTTTAATGACTTTTCATGTTTATCATTCAGAAGAATTAAAAAAAAAATAAAGCATACATTCTTGAAGTTACTTCACCTTAAGCTTATTCAATTTTTTAAAAGAGACCAACTGATTATACTTGAAAAAGAAACTGATTGCATTTTCCATCAAATGATGATTAATATGCATGAAAAGCTGTTATTTGTGTATTATAACAACTTCGGAAATTATTTATCGATGCGGAATGAATGATATATCGAATAATTAAAATATGAATGTTTGGATTACGAAAAAAACAGCTCTATGCAAATCAAAAAGAATTTCTGGTCATCATTTGCAGTTAGTCTTTTAAATTATCTTGCATAATTTTAAAAATTGTGTATCGTTGTATGGTTCATTATTCTTTATAACCTCGAAGAATTTGCGCTTGTAACTGATTTATTTTTATATGAAAAATAATACTACATTAAGCATTTTGTTTCATCTTTCTGCAAAAATAATTTATTTAAATGTTCTTTTTAAATGTATTGTCAGACGATTTTTGACTCGATTCTCAAAATGAGTTAAAATAAACAAAATCTAAAAGAGATGTACAGATAATTCAAAACAATTCTTTTAATGAGAATTCTGTCTCTGTTCGTGTTTTGCTGTAATCAAGTTTAGGTAAATTGCTTTTAAAAATTTAAATTACTGTAATTAAACCTAGAATTTCATATTACTATTTCCTGTCGAAAAGTACTTTCTAATAAGTACTAAGTACTAACTAAAATAATCAAATTAACCACTGATTTTGGAATAATTGCAAAATAAAGTCATCGCCCACTAATTACCTTTTTAACATTTTGTTTATTTCTAGACATTATAGCTTTGGCTCTAAGAATTTATACATTGCATTTTCCAGTACAAATTGCATAATATTTTCAACTGGAGCATGATTTTCTATTTCTTCACTGTAATCAAGTAAAATCCTACAAGACCATATGTTAATATTTGTTTTTTAAAAAAAGTTCTTAATTCTTCTTTTAAATTTATATGTTCGACTTTTAAGGGTCGGTTTTTTTAAAAAAAAATTGCCATACAAAACGGTGAGTTTTAAATCAGCTTGAACAATGACATTAAAGAGTAGCTACAATTTTGTTTTTCCATATTTTGTTTTTACATTTTTCCATTGAAGGTGACATTTCAAGACATAACAAAAACTGATGTTCAGTGTTTTTCCACTGACACTCTTTTTTACGTTATTTCTACTGGTGTAAACAATTCTGAGGAGCGCGTGTAAAGATGAACTCGCCATACGGTTTAATAAGGCACGAAGATAATTACTTTTTATACAAAGTTTCAGAGAACACTACGTATAAAAACTTGTTTGAAACCATTCACTTGGATTAATGTAGCGTCAAAAAGTATTGCATTGAAAGAATCGAGAAAAATAATAATTTTTTGTTTCTAGAAATCCATCTGTGCTAATTATTGATTTTTGAAGGAGTACACATTTTACCTGGAGGTATCGTTTTGAAACAGACGTAAAAAAATTATTTAAAATAATTTTTAAAGATTAATATTTTTCATTTTTTCCTCGACAGAACTTTATTTGCACATATTTACTTTCATTAAGCATTTGAAAAAAATGTAGCAAAAACGGGGTTTGTTTGAGAGAAAAAGCTAATTGAGCTAGATGTCGGTAGTGTTAAAGCGAAATTTTTAATTGTTTGTTTACTCTTCCGAAACTATTTTCAGAAAGAGGAATTTAAAAGCATTTGTTTGTGTTGTATTTCGTATTTTGGAGGTAAACATTGAAAAAAAGCGCCACCAGAGTATTGATGTATTTAACAGACAATATTCTGAAATGGATTTGGTTGTCTTTATTTAAATGGCTAAAATTTTCAAATTTCTAGCTTTCGAAAAAACAGTATGGTTCAGAACATAGTATTGATATAATTAACCATTATTAAATAAAACCATGTTAAACAATAATTATGGTTTTTTTGTATTGCGATTATTGATTTTTAACACACAAAAAAAAATTCCGCCACATAGTTTATTTAGTTACAGCCATTCTTACTTTATAAATTAAGTACTCTTACTTTCATTTAACTATAGTAATGTCCTGAAACCGAGATAGTTTATAAATAATATTTTTTATTTTACTAGATATTTCTAACTACATGCACCTGGTCATTCGTTAACAGGAACAGAAGTCAATTAGGAATACTCGAAACTCACAGTTTAAATACAATAAATATCTCTTTTCCAACATTTAGACATCTCTCTAATAATGAATCTGCACCAATAATGGCATGAGACTTCATACTGGCGATGTGAGATGTTCTGGAAATCTACTTTCAATTCATGTCCAGAAGTTCCAATAGGTTCCTGAGGACGATAAACAATACATAGTTGCAAATTCCATTAAAAGTATATCCATTTTGTCTTAATTTCCATAATAATTTTGACATTCAACTTTTTAAGCTGAATGGTGTGATGATCATGAGAATAGCAAGGGGCTGACAAACTGAGCCTCGCTAGTATGTAATAATGACTATGAAGTAAGATATAAAAGAGAAATGAAATGACCAAAGTTTCATTTATAATATTATGATAATGAAGATTTCATGTCTTAGACGTTTCATAAAGCTTCGATTTGCTAAGGCCGGTTCCACTGAATTGCATTTCAGTGCATTCCAATGAATCACAAGGCGTAGCAAGGGTAATTGGCGCTCTGGGCATGGTGTTATTTTTGCTCCTCTGTTATCAAACTGACTTCAAAACTGACTCTATAAAGTGATATAAATGCACTAATGTCATATATCTATGGCAACACCCAAGTCTTACGCACGGGATATCCATACTCCCTTCCTCTCTCCCCTCCATCACTACACCACTGATGAACGAGGATGGTAAGGTTTCGGTTTAACTCCTTAATCCAGAGGCGACTTTTTCTCCTAACTCCTTTAATACCAGGACTTTTTGGGAGAATGGAACATGAATTGGACTCTCCCCATCTAGGTGTCATTTACCCATCACCCCACCTCCTGCTACAACATCCCCTTAAGGCGCACTGAAATGGGCAAGGACAATTGGACAGCACATTTGCTCTTTATGCACCTTAACCAACGTGAAGTCTCAAAAATATTGTAAAAACATATTGTAGGTGATGGGAACTGTGTTTATTTAGAGCAATATCAATGATTTATGGATCTGAAATTTAAACAAGACCAGCTAGTTGGTTGCCAAAGATGGCTAATTATTGAATCTTATTCAAAGTAGAGGCTTCGCCTATGTTTTCTTTTCATTAATTTTGGGAAATTTTTTGAGTTATTCGTTTCGCCATTTTCTGATATGCTTATCACCGAGATTTAGCGGTTTTTTGGCCACTAATCTTTATGGCAACTGCTGTGCTCTGAATAGGAATACTTTAATGCTAATCACTTGATATATTGATCAAACATTTTTTGAAGACTGCTTTAACACTAATACCCGATAAAATGCATTTTAAGATTATCGGGTTCTTGACCAACCGTTGCTTTACATTTTCATTCAGCCTAGAATAATTATTTGTAATTATTCTTTCAGTACATGATTATATGAAAGTAAAACAACGAAGAGCTGTTTTCACAAACCATGGAAAAAAAGTCAATAAAGCTGTTATTTCCAAGTAAATGACAAACTTGTTACGTGAAAAAACTCGATTTATGATTCAATGCATATGCTAATGACGTGCTTTCAATTAACCACATAAGTCGGTGCAAGAGGAAAAAGAAAGTTAATGATTATTATGTTTAATTATTTTTTGCTAATTAATTATAACTACGTCGACTATTTTCACTATTACTATATAAGCAGCAATTCAAATGAATTCTTCATACCAAGAAAGGAATGAGATGTGTCCCTTTTAATGGGAGGAGATTGGTATTCGCCGCAATAAAATTTTTAATGTTGATAATTAGTGCATTTCATAAATTTTCATTATATACATTTATGTTATTGCAGAATGGAGTGATATAATATCTGGAAGCATTTCGAAAAGAGAGAAATTGTAGTATTCAAATGATGAATACAGTTTAAAACAGGTGCCATAATACAATATTTATTCGAGGCGCGTTTTATTTTAATGGTAAATATGGCCGCAGAAAAATAATTTTTGATACTATTGTTCATAGCAATCTTTAGTTGGTTCAATGATAACAATGAAATTAGTTCGAACAAAACAGAATTGTTTTTCAAAAATAAATAAAACAACTTCCTAAAAATACATTTCAGTAAAATAAGTATTTTAGTATAAACTTTAAGTGCTTAAATTCATAAATGTAAATTAATTTAAGTAGAAACATATGTACTAAACTAAGGTAACTTAAAAACAACTAAGTGAATATAAAGCAGCATTAAAATTTTTAAAAGTCTAAACTAACACAATTTTTTTTTATAACTTTTTCTACTTCAATAATTTTTATTCGATTCAGAGCAACCTCCCTCCCGCCCATCTCTTATTTTTCTCTCTTAAACTGGTGTGGTTTGTGAATATTTAGTACTAAATTGCATATTTAGCTAGTTTAATTAATTTAGCGTTGCCAGTATCACCTTCATCAGCAGATCCTTCATGATCAAGAGACGCATAATTAGAGTGAGTGACAATTTCAGAACGTAGAAATCTAGAGCGATCGAATTGCTTCTGAATTAGGGAAAATATGTTGCTAAGTGTCTCAGTCCTGTAGAAAGTATTAGTATTCAAACGAGCGACCGAAACAAGCGAATGAAGGAAAATGCATTTCCAAGTTTCTAATATCTGTAGAAAAAGCATTAATCCTCTAAATGTGTCGTTTTTTAAATCACTATTAAGATTCAACCCTTGCAAACGTGTTCAAATACCGTTGAGTGAAGCGAGTTGTTATTTATATGCAAAGCTTTATTAATATGATATGATGCAACACTATAAATGTACTAAGTAAACACATTAGCTTGTGAAAATTGGAAGATGTAGTAGACAATAGATTTGCTTTCAAACCGAAGAAATCGCGGGATACGCAGTCAGATTGTTAAAACGAAACCTACGAGCTGCAGATACGAGTGGGTGACGAAAAATGTTTCTACGGCTCAGGTCTGAAAATAAATCTGGTATTAAACAAATTTTGGATTGAACTTAAAAGTTTTTAAGTGTAAAAAACTAGTGGTCTTTAAAATCTGTTAAAATCTGTTAGTTACTTTCTAATACATTAATGCATATTTTAGCATTAGTTTATTAGGCGTAACATAAACAATGAAGCTTCCCCCAACTCTAAACTTGAGTTGCCACTAACTATAACAATTTTCACCATGAAAGAGACTGAAAATTTGTGAGTTCTGCTCGACTATTTTGTCATTTATCGCTGCTAAAATGGATCGTATTACCTTCTGTTTCACCGGAAATTTGGAAAGTCTCAGAATCGGCGAGTGTGTGGAGTGGGAAGAGGATTGTCTTCTCGGCATTTTCTTTTCCTTTCATCGCAAAAAAGATAGAAAATAAAATTATCAGGGAATTTCTTTTGTGATGTGAAAGAGATATTTTTGGAAGTAATGAGAACGTTTATTGGACTGAAGCATTTACTGTAATTCATGTCGAAATTTGTAAGCTGTCAAACCACAGAATTTGATAAACTTTTGATAGACTGAGCTTCCGGAATGGAGGTGGTAATCAAGTGAATGGACTTCTATCCTTAAAAAAGGTAAGATTTTTTATTGTATGGTGTTAAACTAAATGCCGTCATATTATATTGTGATTATGTTACGGCAGCAGTCGTTGAAAGACAGACTAATCAAAAATCCAACGCTTCTAAAATAGGCTGTTTTATTACAGATGCCATGAATTGCCGGAATATGTATTATTACATTTTAATGGACCGCTATTTTCCAGTTGTGGCATAACAATATTTTACAACCCTTGATTTTTACTATACATAATAAATGTTCCAAAAATATCCCTAAATTTTCATTACCTCATCTTAGCCAAAATATTCTTCAGGTATTTAAAAATACTATATTTCCTAACCTTGTAAGACCAGAAATATTTTCGTATTTAAATATAATAGTTTTTTAGTTTATACGCTGTCTTAGATTTTACTTGTACTCTGAAAATCAATTTTAAAAATTTAGCATCTTCCTCAAATAAGGAGCGCACTTATACAATTGTGCGGGTTAAGCATTTTCTGTGTAAACAAGAACCTGTGCATTCGTTCGGGGTTAGGCATTATCTATGTAATCACCACCACCACATTTTCTTTTTTTTTTCTTCTTGAATAATTATTTTCCTCCTTCTAGACGTCTTAGTAATATAATATATACGTTTAAACTTTTAGTAAAAAAGAGGACAGAATTAGAATTTTTTTAATGTCTATACACGAACCAAAAGTTACTTAAAAAACCCGTTCGTTTCTGTATACCGATATACCGAAACTTAAAATTTAAATAGCGGCGCCTTCTCGGAATGTCCGATGCCCCCCCCTTCAATTTACTTTCTCCTGCTTCATTAGAAAATCTACCCCGATTTCCTCGGGCAATGCCTATTGTGCATAAATGCGTTCCGGACACTGAACGCATCCAAGGAGGGCCGCGCAGCATTCCGCAAGATAATTTAGGACTGGCGAAAGATTTGCATTTTGCTGAACTTAGTGTAAATCTGACCGGCTTTTGTACCTAGTTTCTTTGTCGGAACTGTATAATTATGGACACATATACTGACAACAAACAATTCCTGATTCCCCACTAATAAATGAAAAAAGAAGTTAGGTTTCCACTGATAGAAAGTGGGGAAAGACACTTTGTTTTCTCTTTTCTGCTTTGTTACGAAGCTTTCAACGTGGTTTCTATAGAAGATCTTGTAACATTTGATTGATGATAGGGGAAAATATTTATATTACAATCACAGAGATATAAATTCTTTCGAGGCACTTGAAGAAAATGTGCTAAGTGACTAATTTTATGCTCCAGAGGTAACAGAGTAATGGCAAACGACAATAGGAGTTGCGGAAGTGTCTCGGGGAATACTGAAGACCGTTTTGGGACGGTGAGAATTAACACCTAACCCGCACAATTGTGCGGGTAACGAAATGTTATGCCTAACGAGCAAAAATATGAACTCTTAAGTAACATATTTTTCTATTTTTCATTTATTCCAACATTAAATCAACAATTGGTTTCTAAGCAATTCGAAATGTATTAATAATTACCTAATTACTACAAATAAATCAAATGTTTAGCCCGCATTTGTTGCCAACAAATTGAACGCGATTATAATTGGTAATACGGACTGTCTCTGCTGTCTTTTGAGAAAGATAGATACTATTGTTTTTCTGGAAACCAGAACATTCGTTCCTTTCCGGCATTTATTACATACAACTGTCCAAGAAGCAGAAGTACTAATTTCTAACCTGCACGATCGTACGGGTTCGGCCTTAAAGGGCTAAAAAGATTTAGATTTCAAAATTGCCATATAACCTTATTACATAATAACGCAATACCATCTGATGGTATTGAAAGTCTTAAATTAGTACTTATAAGAAAAACAAAGCTTTACCATACCATTACCTAATGAAAGACTGGTTATTTTTAAATCGATGTGTAAAATTACTAATTTCTTTCTTAACAGCTTGATTTTCTCGTATGATTATATGAAAAGTACTGCTTTTCTTATTAAGTCATGTTAAATTTATACTTCTAAAGAACTATGTTTAACTATAGTATAACGAAAGTATGCTTCTTCTTTAAGGAACACCAATGGTAAAAATTATGAGGAAAACATTGATTCTATGCATAAAGTTTCACTCCAGATAAAAGAATAGATGCTTACTATTGTCTTCAGCATGCGGAGACGGATTTCTGTCAGAAACTGAATAGAGAGCCGTTGTTAACGTCTCCAAATTTGGAGTGGCATTAATTTGATTTGTTTTGTTGGTAACTCTTTCACTCCGATAAATTCATTTAAGTCTATACTTTACGTAGGCTCGAAGTTCCATTTAGACAATCCGCAATTAAGGAAACACAGCGTATATTTTAAATACTTTTGGAAGAAAGCAGTGTTATTCTCTTGATATCGATATTATTGCGGAATGATTTGCAGCTTGAAATTTGTAAGACTTTAATTAAAAACTTGTGCATGCATCTAACATGTTTACTGAATGTCCTAGCTAGAATTCTTTCTAAAATTACTAATTTAACTGTTTTTAATAATTTTGAAAGGATTGTTTGTCTGATGAAACAGAATATTGTGGATATATCAAATATATTAGAAATGCATATAATTTCTGAAACATTTTTATGGCACATTTCTGTAACTCATTAAAGTTTTTCTTAATCTAAAAGACGACAATTATTATATAGAATTTGCGTTACTTTATTCCGATACAATTAACTCAAATTACTAAGAGAAACTAACAATTACAGAATCAGTGTGGCGACTTTGTGACTTTTCTTCATATGGCAATAATGCACGTAGAAATTCATAAGAAATGAAGGATTTCTCTCTCATTTTGATTTCTTCAAAAGTTTTGCTCTGTAAATGCATCATTGAAACTCATAATTATTTGTAAAAATTCTCTTTTAAAGTCTTGCAAATTTGAATAGGTTTTGAAAGACTCCGAAGGTCTTAAAGTTTCTCTGTAATCAGTTAATATAGCAATCAAATTATACAATGTCCAAAAAATATGTATGCTAAATTTGAATGAACTTTATATAAGCAATTAAGTACATGTACCAAAATTTCATAACTCAAATTAATTAATGCATAATTAGCATAACGAGGTGAGAACATATCTTCATGTAATATTAGTGAATATATGGTTAGAACGAAGGATTAGCATACCGTTCCACCACGTTCACCAGATGTCAGCACGATGAATTTCTTTTTCTGGGGAAACCTAAATCTTAACGTTTATATTTTAGGACCAGCTAAAACCTACACACGCTGAAAGAGCATGGGACCAAGTACCAAATCATAATTTTTGCTTTGTTTTCAATTGAATCGAATTTCATTGTCAGCAATGACTGAATTATAAAACTGTGCGAAATACCCGCCCTGACGCAGTTAGGTGAAATTGATTAACCACACCGCCGCAGATAATACCACAGGCACTGTGGTCCACAAAAAAAGCCTTCAACAGCCTATGCACAATCCCCTCTCTAAAGAGGTATGCTCCACTTTTGTCGATGGGCCTGTTAAACAAGCAGCACCTTCGAACTGTACCCCAGGAAAGCAAGAATCTGCTTACTGTAACCGACAACTTCTCATCCCCGTATTGGGGGGCCCCCCCCCCCTAGTGGACTGCATGAATATTAATATCGAACAACTCGAACACTTCCAATAACTGAAAAAATTCTTTGTTTTTATTAAATTATCTTCATGTATGTTATTAATCTGTATGCAATGGTTAATCAAAATGTTTATGTATGCATTTTTGGGCGACACCTCTGAAAACATTGCCACTAAAAGAAATTCGGAATTTTTTACCAACATGTTGAATTCCCAACACATTTCCTTTTTTAATGAAAATGAATAACATCATTATCATTCCTTGTTTTCTCTCAACACACTTTGGGCTGAATAATAACTTGTTTTTGATAACAAACTCTTATTTTTTTAATATTCGCTTCCTCTGCACGGATGATGTTAAAATTTATTTTGGAGATTCTTGTTCTAATCTATATTTAGCATGATGTCTTCTCTCTGGAATGATTTGAAATCTCAACACGTTCTACCAATTTCAGAGCTGGGATAAGAAAAACAGCGCAAGAAGGAATTCGACAAATATATGCTTCCGCGATATCATTTTGGCTTTTTCTGAATTCTCTCTCCGACTTCCTTTTCAATTTTTGTTCTCATTTGTGAGTTGAAGAGTTGTTCCAACTGCTAGCACTGTATTTGTTCTACTGATTGCGGCTTCTTTCGAAAGAAGTGATCACACTTGAGCTTTTTTTCTTTAGGAATAAGTACAACTACCTTGAATCAACTGTCTGAACTGGAGGGAATAAGCAAAAAAATAGTTCTTTATTTTTGATATTTCTCTTGACTCTACAGCAGTAATATTTGTATGTTTCATGGAATACATTCTAGGACATTTAAGGGATACTTGAAAATATTAATGATGAACGATTAAATGATATAAGAAAGCACGAGGGAAACTTATTAATCAACTCAATCTCGACGACTGTCAAGACAAAAGATAAATTAATCATTTGTTTTTGATATTGTAATTATTTATGGCATTTACAATGCACCCCATGAAAATAAAATTAGAACAGCTCACATGACTGAATTTTTGAAATTTGTGTCTTGCCTTTAAAGTCTTTAATCAATAGATTGAATTGAAATGATGTAATAATCACTCAACAGCATGCCATGCAACTTTTAGTTGCATGACATGATGCATGTTGTCATATACTGTGTTTTGACTTCAAGTTCTTTTTGATTTTGAAAGGTTCTCAATGGTTTCCAATATCAAAATGTTATGCACACTCGACGTGTGTCATGTGACTCTGAATTGAATCCATTGATTAGAACGTATTCAACCTTCCCTGAGTTTTAATCTCATGGAAATATTTTTGCATAAAGATGGAGAAATAATAGCTTAAACTAAATGAATGTTGAAGGTTTTGTTAATTGAAGTACTCGAGTTTTCTCAGTTTATTGATTTTAATTTAACATTATTTTTAAATGGATGATCAGTTACTTAAGACTGATTTCTTTTATATCACAGATAGACAAGAAGTTGTGTATAAATAAAATTTCCTTTTTGACGTTCCTGCTGAAAATAGTATAAAAGAAATTCCATAATGAAAAATATAAATATTTATTAAAACTCTGAGAAAATATTTTTACATCATAAAACTCTGAACGTTTGTACTTCAGCGTCAAATTTAATGTGAAACAGATATACAGGTACGGTAAACATTTGGCGGAGTCGAGTGTCAAACCTTAAGACCTCCAGTTTCGAATCCGAGACCTTACAACAGTGGTGTAGTCCCAAAAGAAGCAGTGCCGAGACGCTCTAAAAGCAGTGTTGGAACGCTGTAACTTGGGTGACAAAAATCGCACTGTTTTAAGGACGTTTTCACAATTTTATCCTTATTTGTTTCTCGTGAAAGAAAGGAAGAACGGCTCCACTACACCCTTGCCTTACAACCACTCCATCGCGGTGCCCCCATAATCTAACTGTTAATAATCATTTAATGAAATCTAGAGCAATATATGAGTTTTGAGTTAGATATCTTTGAGAGATTAATGAGGAAGAACTTACTCTGTCTTAGAGTTTAATTACTGCAATCTCTGAAATGCCGAGCATGCTATTCAAACGGGAGATAATAATATTAGTTCATAGAGGAAGTTGTCTTGCAAGATCGGTCGATATGTCATAGACACGTGATGTCTGAGTTTATGTCAATACAAGATAGAAGCATTTCTCATTTGATATTTTCTTAATAAATATTATTTAGTTTGAGCTAATTTCGGATGTTAAATGTTCTAAAAGTTGTATTTGGAACGAGAAACCGCATTAAATTGAACTCGTATACGAAGTAAATAAAGTATTAAAATAGTCAAAAAATTCGACCCCGAAATGTGGATGAATCGCCACTTTCCATGAATCCGGGGAAAAGAACTGGAACAAAATCTGCATATCAGTCTGTGACCACGATATCTCTAAAAATGAAACGAGCTAGACAATTGATATTTGGTATATAGTTTCCACAGCAAGATTAGATTTGCAACATGTAGATATGATGAATATGTAGATATGTAGCAAATTTTAGACGAAATCTTTGAGTGAAAAATGTCTGTCTGTATGTGAACGCGTTAACTAAAAATAAGCAAATAGTTTGACGAATGACTTTTAGTATATCATCTTTACAACAAAATTGAAGATCTGTGTTGAATTTGGGACCCAATCGGTCAAAGAAAAAGGGTAAAAACTCACTCTTCACTTTACGACGAAGTTGAGCACAAAATGCCACATATTGTGTACTGTCCTACCGCCAAGAGAAAAACCCTCAATCAGATGAATCGAAGAAAGGAGGGAAAAGGGTATTATATCAACCGCAACATTTGGCAAACTAAGCTGGCGAAGAATTCGAAACACAAAGCAGAGAATACAAAGCGAAATGAGACTTCCGCCGGTTCTATCTGCGTCAAATGAAATCGAGTCCTTTTCTTCATCCCCAAAATGTAACGGAATATCCGGTTTGAATAACGACCGACACCGGCATGTCTGGTGTCTTCTCGTGGCGGTAGGACAGTACGTACAGGAGTGGCATTAGAGTCCGGGGGGGCACAGGGTTTCCTCGACAGGGGTGCACGACCTGCTGTACAAGAAGAATGGCATAATGATGACCCTCTCAAATTTTCACCAGATCTTTATTTATCTACTAGTTGAATACCCCGTTGCGTTGGCATAGTACAAAAAATTGCCCAGACAGGGGGACCCTAGTTCCCAGACACCACACTGGCGCCACACTTGTGTACGTAAACGAGAAAGTCGAGGGGGGGAATACTATCGTTGGCATTAATTGTTTTTTGAAAAAAATCAAGATTGTGTGATAGTAATAATGTACCTTCTACGATGAACCTCAATATTAAAAACAAGTTTCAATGTAAAAACCACTTGCCAAACGGCTATTCAGATGTAATCAGAAATTTTAGGGGGACTATGAGAGGCGTGTAACGTCAATATCATCAAACACTCCAGTTCGATTATATATTTTTTTATATATTTGAGTACCTTGTGTATATAAAAATACAAAAGAAATGTTACAACTTGTATTTTAAATTCCGTTTTCTCTGTTTTGATTGTTTTTAGACGCAAAAAATTGCATTACATAAGGCAATCTCGTTACGCAATTCCATAGCACATTTTATTGAGCAATGCTTACAATTGAATGTCCGTTACAAGATTACTTTATGTAACGCTTTATTTTGAAAACCAAGAGGAGGAAAAAGTGAAAGAAATCAAACGATAATCACCAAGGGATTCTATTTTTCAGTCTTTCCCCAGTAATGTTTCCTTTCTCTTCAATATATTTTTTTCTGAAATAAATAAACCACAATCAAATACATTAAAATTTCAGTTTATGAAATAAAGTTTAAAAATTCATTTCCTTTGGTACTTATTTCTAGTGTGCTTACCGTATATTAAAATAGCAGAATTATATTTGTTTAAATAAATTTAATAAATCAGTTTTTAAAGCTCACTTTTATTAATGTACTAAAGTAGAATATTTTGAAAATTCTTTCGAACTTTTAATAAATTAATTTATAATTCATTACTATAGATATTGTGGAATCTTCAAATCATTTTATTCTCATATTCACTATTAGTTTCCGCTACACTTAAGATTAAATTAATCTATTTGCTGAGAATTTAGTTCTGAAAATATTAAAATAGTGTATTGTCATCTGGAACAAACCAATCTACAACATTTTAAAACACTAAACTTCAGAAAAGCATTCAAAGTCAAAATTCTATCTTTACAAACATGAAACAATCCAAAATTAGGCAAAAGTGTGTAAAAATAAACGAAATGAACAAATTATAATTTATAAATTAAGAAATAATTCCAACATTCCAATTGTAGAATACAAATAGCTCTAAAAATTGTTTTCAGAATATTTTATAATTAAATTTTAAAAATTCTTTATCTCAAATAATCTCAATACTCAAATAATTAAATATAGTAGGAATCAGATATAAAAAAAAATTGTATATTTAATCAGATAGCCATTTAAATTTTCTTTCCTTTTGAAGTAATGTTTCTTTTTGCATTAATGTAGTCCTCTGTAAAGTAAATCTTATTAGAATTTTCATTTTGTGAGTTTGCTCATGGGAATCAATCCGTTTAAAATTTTTGTCTGACGGACTCTGTAAGTTAATTAACTTTTCATTCTTGTGGATCGTTCTGTTTTTTTCCAATCACACTATAAAAAATGCATTTGTAAGAAATAAAAAAACATTAGTTTTCGAAAAAGCAGTTGGTAGAAATATAAATTAGAGAATGCGTAAAGGTTTTATGATTTGGTTGTCACTAATGGAAGAAGATCTGGACTGTTCTGTTTTTGAAATTTAATGATAGAATGGAAGACTTTTTTAAATTTAATCATAAATGCTCGAGCTATGATTAAATTACACAAGATTTGATGTTCAAACGAGAAATGAAGTGAGTGTAAGCCAGGAATGCTGCTGTTCAAATTTAAGTCCTAAGCCCATAATTTTACAACTGGCTTATCAGAATCAGTAAAGAGGCTTTTTTTGTACTAAGTTCAGATGGCTTTTTCATGATTTCTTAAAATTTTTAAAAGTATCGATGATAATTAAATAATGAAAACTGTACCTTTTCCAGCGGCAGTTCTCAAGTATAGTGAAGTTCTTAAAGTGGGTCTTGAAATGGAAATAAACTCATTACAGATAAAGTAAACAAAGTAAAGTAAAGTAGTTCATTCCTTTTAAATATGAAATCTGTACTTATAAAAGGCAATATTTGTGTGCGTGTTTGCGATGTTCAGACGAATGTATCGCACTTACAACCATGGAATGTGGCACACAGGTAGTCGTAACGGTGACTCAATGCACCTGAAGCCCGAATTTTAAAATTTAATCTAGAAATTCTTTTATTAAATGTTGTGCGTTGTTTTGTGTAATTTTTCACACATTTTCGTCCACAGTATCTTTTCTGAGAGTCGATGAAAAAAATAGATACACCATCGGATAGGACATACAATTTTCGTTCTAATGAAGTTTGTTTTGAATTTATATCTTACATCACTGAATTTTGGGAAATTTTTAAAAAATAGTCAATTTTCTGTAAATTTTTTCATTGGGAATTATTAAAATTCTCGCCTTCAACGTTCTAATAACTCTATCATTTTCAAAATTTTTCAGGTTATAACTGAAACGTTTCTGCGGGATTTAAAACAAAAACAGTGAAAAAATACATTATTGTTCCCTTGTCAGATCAAAGAGTTTTTCGCTACCTAGACTTTCTCCGTGGCGCGGCAGGGGCGGAGAAAGTAAACTTTCCCAGCATGCATTGTTGCAATTTCATCGGCTGGCGGCGCAGAGCTCAGGAGACGTCATAACCTTTAATGACTTTCAATAATTATTTTTGGCAGTTTTTTAGCATGTTTCTTTGTCTCGCATATTTTTCTTGCTGTATAATAATGATTTTTACGTTGCAATTTTTTAATATTGTTTTGGATTAGCGTACTCGGTACTACTTTCCTAAAATTCAATAATGTGTGTCTTTTATTTTCAAACTTCTTCATGTCATTGTAGGTGCGTTTTTTTTTCATTTTGTTGAAGTGATGATGCTACCGGCAACCCGTGCGCGTACGGCTAGTACTTAAATAAGAGCCACAACCCCATAACTTTAGTACGTCGGCAGCTATGGTCATAAAAGTAGTGTCAGGGTATAGTAAAATGTTCATGCGCTATGCAATAAGCCCACTTTTACAACACCACCTAGTTTCAAACTCCAGATTTAGCTTTCCTGTGTCGAAAAGAGTACAAGAAAGGGGGAGGATGTCAATTACAAAGTTGTAGAGCGTTTTCGATTTAATACAAAAAGACGCATTGTGCACATTAATATGAAGAACAGAACCCTTAAAATATACATTTTTTTTTTGTGCATTTTCTGAAATTTGGTTGTCACAAGACATGGACAAAAGTAGAAAATGCTATTTTTCGGACAAAAAAATGACACCGTTATATTTTTTTTTCTGTGGGAATAAACTCAAACAGCAAGTGTATGCGACCGTTCCGCCAACATCGCAGGACTTTCGATAAAGTATTAGTGTTACTTGTATTAGCGCATCAACTATATGCTAAAACGTGTGCAAAGTGAAGTTGAAGAAAGGGCTCAAATCTGTTTTGTAGATGAGGCAGAGCACTTTGAACACCGAAAATAAAGGTGTAATAATTAATTCTTTTTTCTCTTTTTAACCCGTTTTATGACGTCACAGTTTCGGAAATCAGGATTAATCAAATGTGCTCTAAAACTTTGTATTTGATATTCCCCCCCCCTCCCCCATTTAGTACCGTTTTCGAGATAGTAACGCTAGCTGCGGATTTTGCCACCTGTTGGCGCTGTAAATAATCTCATCGAATAGCGCATAGACGTTTTACTATACATAGACACTACTTTCATGACTATAGCTGCCGTCTTTCTGAAGTTAAGGGGGGTGTCCCTTATTTACTTGGGCACCCTATATATAGATGGTACATTAGGTTAAAGATTTTCAATAGATGAAAATAACTATTTTCATCCATTTAATTTGATATGGTATTTGTCATAAAGATGATTTGCTTGGTTCAAAATTCTTAGCCAGGAAAAAAAAATAGCTAGGGTCAAATTTCAGCAGTTCAGTCATGGAAGAGTGTTTGATATTTTTGTCATGGCAAAGCCAAAATGATTGCAGGGCCTATAATAAAATTAATATTTCCTAACATATTATTAAACTAATTGAAATTGTGACTACCAAGTCGGCTAATAAGATTTGGCCATTCTAGTCACGTAAAAGCTGATTTATTGGTGTCTGTTGGCTGTCAAACCGAACTGAACTAATAAAACATTTTTCTTAAACATTTTAACTTTTAATTCATAAAGACTGACAATATTGATTATCATATTAGGACTGAAATAGGCTGGCTACTCTTCAGTGGTATGTTGTGATGTATCGAATAATGCAATTCGAAATTTACTAGAATATTATATACAAAAATAACAGCTGGCAGCTGTAGTGGAAAAATCTTTTAATTATTAGTCTATTATTTTTTTTATTTATTTTAATATGTGTGCAATATTTTCACGTGTTCTTTACGCTTTCTGAAAGAGAATGGCGACTCTTACTCAATTCATTAACAAAACTGAGTAAAAACATATATAACGGAATTGTAAACAGCAGTAATTATCTTAAATATGAAGTCATAAGAAGGCAAAGGCAAATATAGTGATAAGATAAGTAAAGGAACTGTGCATCTCATAATCCACAAAAAGCTTGGTTATGGCAAAGTTTATGCACAGTGGGTGCCCAAGCATCTGCCAGAGAATCAGAAGACTGCGAGAATGGGTGTTTGCCTGACCCAGCAGTTTCTATAGTGAAGCCCTCTACTCCCTTCCTACGCGCTGGGATCAATGTCAATGGCGATTATTTATAGTTGTACTGTTCCACATGAAATGTAATTAGAATATTGTTATTAAAATTTCGTTACATACAACTGTAGTCTTCTTTTCATTCGGGCACACCTTATATTATTGTTACTAGATAAATAACAAATACCCCACGTCAATTTAATTTTAGAATTCATTACGGTGGATGTTAAATGCCAGATGACGTGTGTATAGATGATTCTCGGATTCTGAAACCCTCCGCGCTTTTGCGCATGCGCGAGACAGAGGTGATTTCACCACAATAGGGGTAAAGTGAGAAATGGAGGGAGATATATTTATATTTTACTTAACGTGACCTAACAAAAAAAACTCCGGAAAGGAGCTCATCTTGCTCATTGCCTGTCACCCCATTCCGGAGTAAAATCGTCAGAACGTGATAGTCTTCGCAGTTTGAAACGATAAGTAGATGCGTTTTGTTTTCTTTGTAAAAATTCGTAACTGCAAAAAATTATAAATATGTAGTCTGTTAAACAATATTTCAATCACTTCAAAAAAATATTTTTGTTTATTAAATTTTGTAATACATACCTTTAACTGCCTTCCTCACAAACGGTAATTCAACGATTTTTAATTGAGAATCAAATATTACTTCGATCATGAATTAGCAAAATAAAAAGAACCGCCTTGTTTATTATTTTGCGTTTATGAAGCAATCGGATGCTTCGTCAACAAATCCTCAAATATGTTCTCACAACTTTCTTACACGTCTTGCTTTTTTGTTTACTTTTCATCCAAATATAATTGCGTTATTAGGATTTCTGCAACTGGTAGGAAGTCAGCAAATTTTGCTTCAGAAAGATTTCCTTTTCCAATACATTTTACTTAAGAAGTAGAATTCCCTAGTGGGGAAAAATAAAGATTGTCAGCAGAAAAAAGAGAGGAAAAACAATTCTTTCGTGTTCATATAAATATATATTTAGTTTGTGCATTTTCACCATTTTTTGCATGGTACTTCAGGAAGAGAAATAAATAGAAACTGACTATTTTGTTCAAAGAGAAATCGGAACAACAAAAATGAAGACAGGGACTAATACGAAATCGAAATTCTGCTCAAAATATTGGGCACAAAGTGAAGTTTATTTCTTTTGAAGTAGGCAGGAAATTTGGGTTTATTAAAGATTTCCAAGACAAAAATGCTTTGGTCTTTTTCACTTTTTTAAATAATAGTTTTTTGTGACCTGAAATTTTTATGGTGGATCAATAAAAAATGATATTCATGAAATCATGTTTATTAAAAATGAAAAGTGTTAAAATTTGATATTCAGCGATAATTTATTTATATTATTGTTTTATTGTTAGAATATTTAAGCAAGATTTTAAGGATTTTTTTCATTTTCCAAAGTTTTGATAAATTTGTAATTTATTTATTTTATCGTTTATTTTCCAATAAACACTGAAAAATAAACCAAGTTGAAATTATTATTTAACTGATCAAAGATCTAATTTAGTGTACATTTATTACGTTATCGTTTTTTCCTATTGTCTGTATCAATATGTTTTATCACAATTCATAATTAGATTAAACACAATTATTTGCAAAACTAATTCATAACATTTATTTGAAAGCATGTCTAAAGTGTTTCTTTGAAATAAATTGTAAGATTCATCTAAATATGTACCAATAATAACGAGTTTCATAACATTTTTTGAAAGAAAAGTAATTATATTTATCAGTATATGAAATTATCAATTAATATTTAAAATTATATTCTAAATTATAAATTTTTTATTACTTCATGGGCTACAAATATGGCTATTAAGTCATTAAAAAATTAATGAACTTCAAATTCAAAATGAAACTAAGTGCTACGAAAAATTCACTGAATAATAGACAATCTAATAACTAAGCCGTCATATTTGCAATAAAAGCTTGCCTTTGATGAAAGGAGAAAAAAATCGTTACTTTATTCTCTTTCAAAATCTTGTATTTAATTAACACGAGTTTTGCGTACATTAAAGTTTCTTTCCTCCTTTATAAAAATTTAACAATTTTTTATGTGAACGAAATTTTGCATTTAAAAAAACATGTAGATTAGAAAAAGCTCGAGATTTTTACCATTTTGATATATTTACGTAATTATTCAAAATTTGAAAAAAATGTGTACTCCTTTTTTATTTTGAACTAGCTGTTGTAACCGCGGCTCCGCAAGCGTTTTTCTGTTCTATACATGTGAAAGAAAAAGAAAAACGAATATGCTTTTATATCGTATAGTTTTCGAGTTTTAATATATAAACCCTGTTTTAGTAACCTCAATTCTAACTAATAATACCTAATTAATTGCTACTTTAAAGGCTTCGAATAAACGACATTTTTGATTTCACCGTTGGGAGCATATATGTAAAGATTGCTTGGAGTTTCATGTCATGGGAGAAACAAACATGATAACGGTCGATTTATTCGGCATCGCACAATCATCTCATATGATAAGTTTGCAATATGTAGGACAATCGCCTTATCAGACCGTCTATTTGTACTGCATATAGGATTCTCAGTGTGCTCAAAACCAGAGAACTGTAACTGAGAATGTGCTATGCGGTCACCATCCAAAAGTCTGATAGCTATTCTAGATGGAGCAACGGCAAGAGCTATATGACAGATTGGATTTCAGCAAAGTAGGCATTTAGATTGGATTTCAGCAAGGTAAACATTTAGATTGGATTTTAGTGATATCAAATTAATTAAAAAATGTTTCGATTCCACATGAGACTTCAAGTAAGAGAGGTTCACAGTTCTCTTCAGCAATCAAATTCCCCATTACTTCATGTGCTGTTGGCTGATGTTTTGTTATTCAAGGTTTATTTGTTCCCACCATATCTTGTGAAATACTCGCATCGTAGTTTGTTATATGTTGCAAATTTTTGTTTAATGCATCATGTGTTGACTCGTAGGCATGGATAATACACGTTATAACAAAGTTTTCCCATTAATTAAAAAGCATCTTGATATCAACTGCTACTAAAAACCAACAATTACAAAATTCATCAACTCTCAAACAAATATTCACTACACAAAATACAAAGTGCTTATAATGGAATGCCAACGCGAATAATTGTGGAAAATATTTTTGTTGAGTCTATATTTTTGTGAAAATATATAAAACGTGTGTTTGGTTCAAATTTTGTGATCCGCATTCACATCTTACTATATTAAAAGCCTTGATATCCAAATGATATGACAGTAGTGGGTAGGAGGAAAAAATATTCCTGAATTCACCGTTACTACGAAGGTAAAAATAAACTAAAAATTTGTAGTTAGAAAATGTAAAAATAAAAGGAAATGAAAGTGGAATTGTCCAAAGAAAGCTAATTAATTTTAACATTACCGAAAAACGTGAAAGATTAAAAAATGAAATAGGTTTAAAATGACAACAAACAAAAACGTTATAAATTGTTTTAATCACTTTTCAAAATTATTTTAAAAGTCAAAGAGATAGTGGTTCGAAAGTGAAACAGGTGTCGTTGAGAAGCTATCTTTTTCACTTTTAAGATGCTTCAAAAATAATTTTTGTGTGATGATATGTTCTTAAGTTACTGCGAAGAAACGTTAAAAATTACCCATTGACTCCTCCTAGAAACTTTTTAACAGCGTAATTAATCCTTCCGGGTGCGAAGGAACATGTGTGCAAGATTTCTTTCTTGACAGACATTGCATGTTTTAGCTATAGATTCACAACATAATATTTGGATTTTGAGCTCTCTCGGTATGACAGTAATTGTTAATAGGGAAAAATGTACGAATATAGATATTAAGAAGGTAAAAGAGGTCACAGACGTGTAGTTAAAGAAATGTAAATTGCAAAGATTTCCTTTTTTGTCCGTTGATAGGTTTTAAAAAGTATGATTTTGAAGCTTGTGCGAGAACATAGACAATGCAATAAAATGTTAAAAACTTATAAATGAACTATAATCTTATTTAATGAGGTAAAGTTAAAAAAAACCAGTCAATTAAAAAACAGGTAAGGATTAAAAATTAAAAAATGCTAAAATCTGAGACAAAATGAAGGCAAATTTTAATTATAGAAGAAGCTGCAACGATTTTAAAAAGCAGTGTTTAAATGTAATTTATCGCACTTGCATATTAAAAGCTGCGAAATTCTGCGTGCTAAAGTGAAAATGTGAAAAGAATGTGTAAAGTGAAAAGAAAGCAATTTAACATTGGCAAAAGCACGCGCGTGGTAGATGTGATTAGGGTTTAATATTGCAACAAACGAAATAATTCTTACAAATTGTGTTTAAGTTAATTTTAAAAATTGATTATAAATGAGAAAAAGTCATACAGAAATAGAATGTGTATAGAATGTGCCATTGAAAAGCTAATTTTTTAAATTTTAAGAGGGTGTAAAAACAGTTCCTGTGCGATTATACGTTCCAAAGTTATGGCAGAAAAACGGTAAATGTTTTAACCCCCCTTTCACCCTCTTTAAGTGAAAAAACGTTTTAATTGTGCAGTTATTCTTTCTAGGTGCTAAGGAACATGTGTACCAAATTTCGTTCTAATCCTTTAAGAGGTGTGGAATTGTATAAGATTCAAACAAACAGATACTGAATTTTATATATAGAGATTGAAAGGAAGACGTTTTTGTTTAATCTCACGATAAAATATTTTATTTAGTTATGAAAATGAATATTATATTTATTAAATTTATATATTAATTAAAATTAAAACTACTAAACTCGAAAACGTATATTTTACTTGTATATCACAAAGTAAGGACATTATTGAATTATAATCAAGATAGTTTCTACGTGTTTGCAAGCAGTGTGGTTTTTAACGGTGGAATGGAGGATATATTTTTTTTTGTATGCAAAAGAAATATAATTTCGATTACTGAAATAAACGTTTATCGTGCATTTCAGAATTTCTGTGCTATACTCTATATTCTTATATCAAAGATCAATTGGAATAATTTCCTGTTTCGAAGCGACATGAGAAATTTTGGTGGATACCTTCATTACTTTGAACCATGATTTTTGAAACAATGATGATTTCTTATCCGTCACACTACTATTCTCAATTCTGTACTGCACCAACATTAACCTTAATATCACTACATGCTCTTGTACTTAGTATCAACGTGATTCCTTATTAGTTTGAATGGGCATAAATGGAGGACAAAGTATAAACTGAAATAAAGTAAAATAGAAATGAAAACAGTTTTAAGCAGGGCGAGCAAAAGACACCCAACCTCTTACTCGAAGACTTGTCCTTTCCGCAACGTGAAATGTTGTTTACCTGTGGGTTTACCTGGAATATTCTTTCTTCAATCTGTATTCAAAGAAAGTCATGTGACCTCTGGGGCTTTAAATGCAGCTGCTTGGAGGATGGCAACTTCTTGATTAATGCAAATACATGCAGCCATATACTTAAGAGTAGTGTTTAAAAAATTCAGCCCTTGGTGTCTTACAGTGGAAAGCACTGCACGGATGCTCAGTTTTTAGTTATATTAACGTCCCGTTCTGAAGAAACAAGAGGGTTATTTTGAGATGGAATTTGTAATTTTGAACCTCGGGCAGATGACGAGGACGACAACTGAGGCCGGATGACATCTCCTATCCATGCTTCCTCTCAACAGCAGAGGGAGGATGTTTGGCCCTACATATGATTTAGGGTGCAATTGGCCCCTACATAGCTGATCTTCAGTGGAATCGGTTTCGAACCTGGAAACCTCCGGCCCCGAAGCCGAGACTGTACCACTGGACCACCGCTGCCTACACGTAAGCTCAAAATAAAAGGACGAAATTTATGGACAAAGATAATTTCTGAATATGAGGTTCTGGTTAAGCAAATGATAATTTGGGCGGGAGAGGGTTAACTTTTCAGTAACTCCTCATTATTTTGATTACCTACATGAGAACTCTAACCAGCTGCATGATATATATTAGGGTGGAGCGACAAGTATAGATTTTTTTTCTAATTCTATTTTAGCTGGGAGCGCATAAGTTGTGTACTGCTATAAAACATTTACTGTAGGAATTTCATTTTTTAAATAATATTTTGATCAGCCGCAAGGGGTTGACATTTTCATAAAAATCGAAAATTTGAAGTGTTTTTGAGATTCACTAAAAAAAGGAAAAAAATATTTAAAAACACTTTGACCCCTAAAAATATGAATAAAATGGTGCCCAAAATGTCGTTGTAAAGTTTTATTCATGATAATAATTATTTTGATTGTCTGCAAGCGAATGAAACCTATGCTAAGAAATGAAGATGTTAGGCCATTTATATAATTTTCTATATTCTATACGCAGTATACATTATACAAATAAAGGCATTACAGGACACGTTTATTAGGTATACTTTAATTTACTGATTATGGCATTTAAACAATGCAGGGCATTTAAAATAGAGATAAACGTTACAGACTTCACATCTTAAATTGAGATTTGGTGTTGAATTTTTTCATCGCCTGTTGGGATTTTATACGTGCAAGGATAAATCCGCGTCTGTCTTCTAAGCCGCATACCTTTCCAGAAGCTTCTGTTGCAAGCCGAACGCAGTGTTCCGTTCCCTGTGAATGGCACGGCACCTTGAAAAGTTGAGTATCTGGTGCTTTACCCGTTTGTCTGGAGGACTCTATCAACCATTTGACGTAAATCATCTTGCTGCATATACCTAGAATATTTCATTATTTTCCAGAAATGATGTGAGCCTTCCGTTATTGAAGATTCCATTTTGATACTAAACCAGACTGGGGTATAGACATTCAAGATATAAGTGACAAGAATCACTAAGTTATCTGAAGGATTTCTTATAGAAACGTATAATCTCGGAATACGACTTGCAGTCGTTAGCCATCTGGAATGAACAACAGGTCCTGGCTTTCTGTTTGCTAAGCCATTTGGACAATTTCCATCTGAAACTGCTTGAAACATCTCTTTTAAATACCTTTGGTCATCACTGAGGCCACGTATATGAAAATCACCCATTTCAGGTATAGAAGTTCCTTCTATTGCTTCAAATAGGACAATTGCAAGTTCTTCAAGTTTTTATTGCGATGCCAATTGGCCCAGAAAGAGCTCTTGGACCACTCGTCACACCATCCAAAGATCTGCAGCAAATGTCTTAACGGAAGTTCATTAGCGTACAACAAACATACAGCCCACTGCAAGGGTCGTCCAAATTTCATTTCCAAACGTCGAATAACTCTACGATTTACCCCCGTATTGACGTCGGTTCCGTCACATCCTATCACCGTCAAGTTACAGTCCCTGTTCATTTTGTTTAAAAAATTTATAATTCCTTTTGCAATACTGATAGCTTCTCCATTTGAAACCGTTATGTGGCCGATGTATTTTGATTTTGGCTCCTGCACAATAGTGATATGCTCTTCTTTCATAATATTTCGGCAATATTTTTCACCCTTTGCAATTTTAACCACAGTATTATCCTTTCTTCCGTCAAAATATAATCCGCATACTGGATTCTGATTTATTTGAGTTAAGCTATCGCATTTCAACTCATTTCGGACTCTTTTCCTTTCTCTACGAATTTTGCTTCGGTCAACTACTAAAGTTAAGTAATTATTCTTCAGTTGTCCTGAATCTTGCAAAGCAGCGTTCACTATAGCGGCAGCCGCTTTATCTGACACACCGTACCGATCGCATTCTAATGCTACCTTCGTATAAAGAATACGGTTTTGATATACTACAGATTTGGAAGTCGCAACATTCTGTGTTCAGTTTCTGTGCTTGAATCATTTCTCTCTTCACTCTGAGCGCTCAGACTTCTTGCAGGCTTAGGAGTTTGATGACTTTCATTTGATAAAAGATCAAATGTGTTGCCTACTTCTTCTGGGCAATTGCGGGAATGTGATTCGGGATCTCTGTTCCCTTTTTCTTATACGTCTTGTCTCTTTTACATCTAAGCTTCCAATCTTCATGATTATGCTTGACCTTTGGTCATTTAGAAACACTCTCTCAGCTTTCGGAACTTTATCGGCCTTTTTACATTTACTAAGTCATGGCACTTGCAACGACAAATGTCGAATAATTTTTGTCGCCTTTCCTCCCGAAAGCTTTGCACTTTGTTTAGAAAGTTTCTATTATTTTTGGCCCATTTAATGGATTTCAGAATAGTCATATATCTGTCGTACAATTCTAGAATTCTTTTTATAATAGTTTTGTGACATATTATTGGAAGAGATGCCGTATTCCAAATTGTTTCTACGCGTTCAGCAACAATATTTGAAACCTCGACATGAGTTGGTGTTTTCGTAATTGTAAGTTCATAACGATGAAAGGAGAAACATTTTAATATATCAGAATTTGTCGGCAAAGAATTAACTGGAACAGCTGACGGATCTCCGAAAATCGGACTTTTCGTAATCTGTCTCGTTGTTGGTTTACAGCGAACCATAGTTTGAGAACCCGCCATAACATTTCAGATCAATATTTAAAAGTTTATTTGCATGCAATACATCGAGAAGAATCACAATCAGTCACTCATCTCACCACCAATAGTATTCAGAAAAATCAATCGATCCAATAACGTAATTGAGTAAAAATTGCTTTGTCTCAATTTTCGCGCTTTTCTTTTATCTGCAGCTGCACGACCGCACGTGCCATGGCCTGCAATTACGTAATACGTATTACTGAAAATAGATACATGATGTGGTGTCGCTACTGTCACCACAACGTGCGGTAGAATTTCCATTTTAAAGGAATGAGTGGGTGCGAGGGGAGGGGAGGGAATGCATGAAAACGAAAATTCGCGTACCTTCAAGGTCAAGGAGCGGCGCGCGGGAAAGCAACATCAAACCTTCGAACGCAAGTTTCTCAAGAGGATAATTTTAGAGATAATCAGAGTACTTTTATTATATTTGTTTATTTGCGCCGAAATTATTTCATCATAAAAAAAATCATTTTGAAAACACATTAAATTTTCAAATTTTAATTTTTGGAAGTTTTAATCGTCTTGCGGGCGATAAATTTTATTCGAAAATCATGAAATTTTTGGAGGAAATATGATATACCAATATACTTTATTTTGCGCATCCAGCTAAATATTTGTTTTTAAAAAAAATCAATTTCATACTTCTTCCAAAAACATGTTAAATTTTCATTTTTTTTTTAAAGATTCAACCTCCTTGCCAGCGATCAAAATTTTATTTTAAAATTCTGAAATTTTTACAGGAAATGTGTTTTACGAATACACAACTTTTGTACACCCCTCCAAACCCGTTTATTTTTATTTTTAAATGTTCACTTTACCCTAATATATATTGCAGTGAATCTGCATACAGGTTTTTTTCGGACTTAGTGAGATCTAAAATGTGAAGATTCATCAAAATCTTCTGACTACTGAATTACTTTCTCTTTCTATCCTTCTTATACGAGAAAATAAAAAAATGAACTTGAAATCCTTAGAAAAACACATCAGTGGCGTAGAGAGGGTGATTGGCGCCCGGGTCATAATGTGATTTTTTCGCCCGCTCATGGTGTTTGATATTAAAATGTGGCAAAAAAGTAACATTTTGTAACTATGGCCAGTGGCGTAGCGTGGGTAAATAATGCCCGGATAATAATATGCCCGGATTATATGATACTTTTTACCCCAGTCATCATCAGTGACTTAGAAAGCGTAAATGCAGCCCGGGGAATGGTATTATTTTTACTCTACCTCATCATATTTTGCTTTAAAAATGGAATAAATGCAGTGATGTTTTGATTTAATGGCGCCCCTAAAACTGGCGGGCATCTATACCCCCTTGTCCCCCTGATCGACACACCACTGAAGAACATTTGATGATACTATTGAAAATCCCCTACTTGTCTATACATAACGGTATTGGACTGCATTTTAAAACCCTGATGAGTTAGATACTTGAAATTTCACTCAAGGCTTCTTCAACCAAATAAGAACGGCTTACTCTGCTATTTCAATCTTACATGCCCAATAATGTTGAGGGGCTTAAAACCTCCAAGAAATGTTTATTAGGTGTGTGCTATGCATTGTTATCATGAAATTGTTAAATGTTATGAAAAAGTTGTGATTGTAGCGAGTACCTTCAGCATACATATCTTCACTTATCAGACACATAGTTTATGAATTGCTGGTATATTAGAAGAACCTCGGATGTGTTTTGTATAAACATTTAAAGACTATTCATTATGCCGGTATCTAGCATAATATCAATTTTCAATGCTTAATTCCTGAGTAAATTAATCACCTCAAACACATTAAACCTTCATGTAAGATTCAAATTACATATCCAACCACTTGACATTTAGGGTGGTCCATAAGCTTTCACCATCCTCTTGATGTTTATTTTGCAATCGATCACTATTAAAGTGTAGATATTGATAAGTCCTCAATTGCTTTGCTATGAGAGTCGTTTCTGTTTGCAAAAATGGTAAAATGGGTGAGGTTTTCCCTAAGGCTCAACATCAAAACATTACTTAAGAAGACGAGAACCAAAGTCCTTTAAGGTCTCTAGATTTCGGTAAGAGATTTTTCTTTCCATGCCATAGATAACAAGAAGCTCAGTAACTGAGTGCTTTAAGTTACAGGTCAACAAACCCTATTAGCATCAGATGCTCTACAATATTATTTTATATTTACATGTTGTGAGGCATTTTGAATATCGTAGCAACATCGTGAAGATATCGAAAAATGTCTTGTGCTATAGGGGAATAGAAACGGATATTATGAGTCATTACATCAGGCGCGGCATAAACGGATTAGAGATAAATTATTTTAATTGATGATGTAATTTTCATGAAGGAAAATCGTATTTTACCTGTATTGAAAATCTTATATCACAGCTTCTTAACCGACCCCTTCGGGACGAGCGCCGCATGTGTGCGTTTGCGCTAGATTCCCATCAAGGCCGAGCGCCGCATCCGTGTGTTACGGCTAAATTGCTTGTGTGGGACGACCGCCGCATATATGCGTTGGATTTTGAAACAAAATGTTTTCGATCAGATGACGTTACTATTCCATGTTTATTTCAGAAGATTGGTCCCGTATATTAATATTTCTCTCTCCGAGGTCAGTCACGTCACGTCACGTTGTATTCAGTTACGTGTCTGTGAATCATTGGATTAGAATCTTTAGATTTTCGGGAGTATAAACAGAAGCACATGCTAAAGAGCTCTTTAATTTATTTCGGAGAGGTTGCTTATAACTTCTCGTCTCGCTTGAGTTGGGATTTTATGGGAAATATTCTGTCGAAGGGTTTTTATGCCTCTCAGGGGTTTTAATGCGTGTTAGGCTTAGCTTGAGAAAATGCTTCGGCCGGTGGGGACAGTCGGCGCTTGCCAGCCCCCGTCCTGTCGGAGCGCTTCCTTCAGCGGGCGTCCGTCCCAAAGGGGTTAACCGATTTGGCCGTACTGCATCGAATTATCACAATTTTGAACTTAAAAACTAAAAAAGTGATTCACAGATGTTATAATTCAATACAAAAATTACGTGGAATCCATAAACATTTCAACTGTCCTTTAGGTCCTCAGTTGAATTAAAATGACAAAGCATTGCCAAAACAGAATATGTCATCTAATTAGATAGTTGATAAGCAAAACGGTTAAAGGGTTAAATTGTAGATACTGCTCCCAAGAAGAAGTCAGGAAGTCTTTAACGGTGCAGTATTGTTAGACTGTTTGATATAATTAATAAATATCTTTAAATTTCGAACCTGTAATCCGAAACATCTTGTCTTGTCTTCTTACTGCTTGATTGCCTCAGCCGTTGTTACGTACGCAACGATTTTTGCATCATTCAATGTATCGAAATAATGCTAGCCTAAAAATATCGCCATGTTAATAAAAGTTACGGTGAGAATTCTGATTTGAAGTTAATGTCCAAAGAAAGCTATTATTTAAAACAAAGTTTTAATTGGTAAAAGCACGCGAAGGAAATAGTTGATGAAATAACTGATATTGGTTTCAATTTCATTACAACAATAAAAAAGAATCGTTACAAGTTGTGTTCATAACATTTTGAAAGAAACTATTCAAATTAGAGAAAAATTGCACAGAAAATAAATTGGTGTTATTAAAACGCTAAATTATTGAATTTTAAAGTGATGTAAAAATGTCATTGTGCGTTAATATTCTCCGAAATAATTGAGGAAGAGAGTTAAAATTTCGGTTATTTTTAATTAATTATAAAGCTAATTAAAATTTTGAAATCTCTTTTCTTATTGAGTATCTACTACCCAAGACGTAAGTACATTCATTTGAGTGCCAGTGTCAATGCAATGTGACATGACTGTAAAGTAGGACCTTGTGGAAACCTCGAAAATTTAGCTAAAGAAAAATTTAAGTCTGGCAATAGAAGCTTATTAGAATATACCACCAAAGATCTGATGTGTTTGTTGTCTTGCAGCTCCCTAGATCTGACGTTGAGATCGAAATCGGAACCTCACACCAGGGTACTAGAAATCTCTTTTTGCTTGTAAAAATGATGATTATGGAGCACATGAATGTATCGTCGCTTAACCCCTTCTTGGTCGGACTTTTTTTCGAATCTTTCCATTCAAGGCGGGAAATATCATCGCAAAAACATCACGAAAGTAGGACTATTTGCGCCATTTCTTCGCAATGTTCAGAAATACAAAATAATAATAATAATAATAATCGCGGAATGTAACAAGACGCGTAAGTGGCGACGAATTATTTTCAATGATTCAATTTTTCTCTTCATCGCATGACACACTCAGCTCAGTTTTACAAGAGGAAGAAAAATTAAATTTTTCGCAACTGAAAACGAATATGGCGGATTTTTTTCACATCTGTTTTGAATCTGAGACCATGCATGATATAGTGATGTGAAAAATCTCTGCCATATTCGTTACTGGGTGCGAAAAATTCAGTTACTAAATCTTGTATAATTTGGAAAATTGGGATAGGTTGTGTTGCTTGTTGAGTGGCAATATGCAACAAAATGTAATTTCATTTTTTTAATCTGTTGGTAATTTTAAGTTTCACTCATAGGCGAACCAGTAAGATGGAATCATAACTAATGCAGGTATCATTCGGTTCTTCTGTGGTAACCTTGAAGTAGAATCTCGAACTCGATTTCAAAGAACCAGTAATTTTCATCCAACGGTTATTAGATAATATGAATAAAAATGCAATCCTCCAAAATTTCCGTACAAGCGCTATTTGCACTAGAAAACGTCTGGAAACATCTTCTCGACAATAAATTATATTCAGACATATAATCAGCTATAAATAATTCGTTGGACCTAAAATTATGGCTGATGTCTAAGTCGTTATAATTAGAAATGACCTATTGTATAAAACGTGAAGGTCATATATATTAAAAGTATTCTTGTTATATTATATTCCAAGGTCAATCTTGTTTATGCGGCTGATGCATGTTAGATTGTAGCGATTCAAACGCCCGTCTGATACTTAATTGCTTTCTTAAGAAAAAAAGACTCATGAAAATATACAATTGAATATTCACTTGCTAATTTTATTTCTATCCGTGCAATTACTTTGCAACGTTAATTTTCTTATCATTTACATCCAGTGTAATTTCGGCCGAAAACTGAAACACCTCCTTGTTATTTGCAATAAATTAAGACTTAAAACACACCCTCTCTGATTCGTGTTAGCAGAAAGTGTCATGACTAAAAGAGTCATTATATGCAACAGTAACTCCATAAAAACACGGAATGAATTCTATGTAGCTGAAATCACACTTTAATTCCTTGTTTTCACATTTAATTTGTAAATTATACAAGAATAATCTTCCTGATGCCTAGCTAGCTAGCGGTCATTATACAAATTATTCTTTTCCTACTGGCTTGAAAGAAAGAACAATTGAATTTAATGATCATAGTAATCGTGTCGCTTATGTTGTCGATGGAAATTATATTGTATTAAGGTTAACTTTTTAACACTGTAGTTGATCGTTTAAATCATTCAGTGATGAATTCTTTTTGTACATGCATATACAAAGTTAATCCCTTTGATCAGATATGAGATCTATTTGTTGCGGTTCTTAATATTCAAACCTGTAATGTTTGTTCTTTTTTATTACCTTCACCAAGATTAAAAGAAATTTCTAGAAGTAAATAAATGAATAGCGTGAAAGGAAGGCTATGCATTCCTGGAAAGAATATGCTAATAGTAATAACTTATTCTTAATTATACATTCAAATCTGTCATAAAACATATGTCAAACTTAAACTGATCTCGTAGTTAAGATTCCATTTATGATTGGGCTTTATCGTATTGATAATGATGCATTTGTTTAATTTTGGACTTGATAATAGTTGAGGAACCTTTTCGGATAATGATAATTAAAGGATTATGTTTTCGACATATTTAGTAGACGATGGATTACATAAATGAATAAATTTGAAAAACAGAGACAGAAACAATAATTGGCTGAGGTTACTATTAACTGCAGTGCTGTAGTTGTTATATCATCTATTCTAAAGCTATAATTGTCGTAATCTTTCAAGAGTGATCCATCAAAAATATTTAATTGTTGATAAATACGGGCTTTGCCATTTTATCTCATTATTCAACCTTGAATATCAGGCAAACATAATTCGCCCATGTCATTTAGCTTAGTGAAATTAACTCCC